>JAQGAI010000026.1:0-33757 GCA_034696905.1 Lepidocyrtus violaceus | reverse complement strand
AGAAGTTTTCAAAGGTGTGTGTCTCTCTGTATTTACTATACTTTGTTGTGTAGGCAAATTAAATTAGGTGCGCACGTGCTGGAGTTTTGTAAACTTATGTAAGCGCCTGCCTTGCATTTCAGGTAACTTTCCAAGCGCTTTCAAGCAAACAACAATTCAATTTGTAGTCCTACCTTATAGACAGTTATTTATGCATGCAATTTAGGATGAGATAACAAGTTACATAAAATACAACTTTCTTCCTGGGTTGGCTATTTTTGTTGCATAACCAAAAAAAATTGAAATAAACTGCGGGAAAGAAAGACGTAAAATTTAAAATACAAATCTACCAATATGCCTAAATAATGAACTGGTAAATTGTGTAAAGCTCTCTAGGAAGCTGCAGTATTGATGGCGTAGAAAAGTCCTTCAAAATTACATTTTACTTCATGGGACACAAGTTTAATCGTCAGAAACCCAGGCTATTCTGATGAGATGTTATATCGACCTAATATCAGGTCGGTGGTTGATTTTTGGGGAATTAAAAATTAAAATATGAGCATTTTGTTTGCATTTCTAGTTTAGTTTAAGCAAGCATTAGTACTTCATATAACTCTCTTATCTTCCAGGGACATATTTAGCATACTACTACCCATCCAGCTAGCTTCTAAAAAATTTAATATATTATCTGAGACTGAGAGTCAGTTTATGTATATGGGGGAAATAACTTTCGGTTGCCACCATCATTATCATTCTTTTATGTGGCCATTTCCACCACCACACCACAAGTTCTTCCGCTTAAGCAGTTTCTTCTTCATTATCATTTTCCGAAATGAGCATCCGAAGAGGGAACTTATCTATAGGAATAATGTGATGGAGACTGGAGCTGAATTAAGTGAAAGTTGTCGTCGGGTAGGTAAGGTGGGTTGGTGTTGGTTGGCGGCGGCAGCTTTTACTACCCCCGAAACAGGGGAATGAGGATAAAAAGTCTCCATTCAACAAATAAAATGAACGTGACTACAAGCATCCAGGCTTTATGTTAATGACGCACCTTCACCACACTCACTGGCTTAGTAAGCCAAACAAAAACCAGTCAAGTCGTTTTTTGGAAAGAACTGGGTTCCATGGACGTACACACACACAAATCATGCATTATGTGCTAATGAAAGTAGTCCCTGTTTATGTGGTCGTATATGGTGGCATCTACATCTTTTGGGGAATCAACAGAGTAGCATCATATCATATTATCTAACTAATAGCTTCTGCCCTGACGCTATAGTTTTAATGCAGCATCCACGTACTGAAAAAGCGGATCTTATTTGATAATTTTCCTCTCATCGCACAATTTTTACCTTCGCCGCATCTCGATTCCCCCATTCTGACTGGAAAGTGGGATTAAAAAGTTCTTCAAATCTGGACTTTCTATGAGAATTTGCGGTAAACAAAATCCAGCGTTAGATAGTGAACAATAGTTTCGTTGGGCTACAGAAGGCTAAAAAAATTGCATTATGTAAATTTTATGCGCAGCCCATTAAAAGGATTAGCATAAGCAACATATACAGTACAAAGTTATTACGCTGAAGTGCTACTTTTGAGGCCCTCATTTTTAATAAACTTTTTCCCCTTTAGCCTCGATTAAGTAATGTTGCAAAATGCAAATTCAACAAAGATAGCCTGTAGTAGAAAACAAACGTATAAATCAACAAAAATTCTGCAGCAAGCCCATGGAAGTTACGTAAAAATAAGTGGAATAGGGACTTACTTTAATGCGGTGGTTTTACAATCCATAATACCCTTTTAACAACGCAATTCGGTTATCAATATTTCATCAGCATTGTTAATTATTTTCAGGTGAAAACCTTTGATCTCTAGACATTCATTTGTTGACACAAAGACATCAGAATGCTCTTCTCTGCCTAAAATTCCGAATGGGTGGGTGAAGATGTAAAATGTATTTTGAAGTTTGACAGCTACCCAGACCACTTTAGTAAATAGAAACCTTGTGTGATGTTGTAGCTTCGTGCGTAGTACACAAAACCCATCTGGAAAATAATGTATACGACAGCATCCCCACAGCATTTAATGTCATTCTGAAACGCTTCCCCTGTCAAATGCTCGCTCACCTTTGACTTCGGACGGGAGTGACTGACTGACTGACGAGACAAACTGGAAATGTGTATAAATTGACTAAATACAAAGGATTGACTTGGCTGTGGTCGGTTAGGTCTGGAGCCAAAAGGGTTAATGAAATTCGGCCATCATCAATAGTTGTGGTGAGGGAACCACCTCATAAAGCTTTTTAACACAATTTGCTTCTTGAAGGGGATAAAGCAAACCGGGGATTTCTATATAAATTAGTGAGCTATATAACGGTTACGTTAGGATTGTGGATCTGGAATATAATACAATATGGTTACCCTTTATCTCCAAGATGAATCACTGGAGTGTTGGAGCTAGCTTGGGAGCAAAATTTTGTTGTGTTGTGTGTGGATTTCTTGTTTTTTCTCTGGAAAAGTCTACCCATCCGTGATTCCCATCTGGAAATATAGACAAACAAGGCAAACTCAGCACAGCGGATTATTATACGCTTTCACTCCAACAGTTGAAATGTTGAAATCCAATCTTTGCTTCCTTGAAATATTTGTTTAATCCTGGATCCTCAGTTGAAAGGGAGAGGGATTTCATGGAAAACTGGCTACCAAGAGAGTTTCCCGTCTTCCTTTCTATGTGAAACACGCTAATAAAGATGTTGTTTTCTGTTTTGCTGTCTAGAGCTACGTCTATATAGACCATCAGTATCCTCTGTCGATTCCAGTAATTAACTGGTGCTAGGCAATGCTATGGAGAGCTCACTGCTTTCCCCACCACCATCATCATCGTCATCATCATCCCTGCCAACTTCACCAAAATCATGATCATTACGGCCACAGACTAGTAGCATAGCAGTAGAGATAGCAGAATTTAACATGGCTCTATCTACAAATCCACGTGTGTGCTTTATATAAATCAAGCCAAGTTGAACAGATAATTGGCGAGTGAGTGAAGGGAAAACGGGGAAAGGCAGACAGAACTTCGTTGCGTTTCCTCATATTTGATGCATCCTATTTAGCTTACTAATTATTCCAGATTTATGGAAAGTGAGTGAGCGTGCCATGAACCAACTATCATCCATCACCCACCACTTAAAAAAGGCAGGTTGCTCCCTGGCTATCTGAGTGAGGAGTCATTGAGTCATCCTTGCTTAGAATGAGAGGCGGGTTAGAATAATGATAAACGGGAAATCGAATGCATCACGCGCGCTTTCATTAATTTTTTGATCATTCTACTTTGCAGAGTTGTTAGATTTGTTGACAGAAAGTAATTGTTCTTTTGATGCCTTCCGATCATCCGATATGTCGGGGAGGGAGGGGGCGTTTTCATCAAGGAAAATTTATTTCCACTAATAACGATTTCAGTAGGAACTTTCCCTATCAGCGAATCTTACTCTATAAGTATGCTTGTATATCTCCTCAGTAATTTAATTGACCATCTAGATTTAGTATAATATAATGCTTGAAATTATTAATAGCTATTATTTTGCTTTTATAGCATTTAAAAAAATACAAATTGCTTTCATAATTCCGCATGGCATGTGTAGTCGGCCTTCCTTCTCCCTGCAATAAAACATCTCAACATGATGGTAGTTTTTACTTAACAAAATGTAATAAAATGCAATTTGCTACATGGGAACTATGGCGGAGGACTAATGGACTTTGAGTCATGTATTCCGCCAAAGTATACTTTACAACACTCGGTCATCACTTTACTCTACTCGTGTTCTCTCTTGTGTAATTTTAAACAGACCAATCATCCCCATGTATTCTACGAGGCGAAATCTGTTGGCAGACAGACATGCGGTAACAAACGAAACTTTGAATGGCCTATCCCTTCCGGAGTAAGTGGAATTAGTGATTATGTCGCAGGACGGAATGAAGATAAAATCCCGCGATATTTCATTGAACTGGCCGTCCTTCTTGATAAAACCATGGTAAGTTACTAGAATCTATTTTTCTTCCTCTTACAACAGTGGCTCCGCTATTCTGCAAGCTCGGAATTGAGGCAACAGGGAGCCAACAGAAGGACCGACAGACTCCATTTATAAAATGCATAAGTACATACATAACACCAACTCATGCATACAATACATAGTCTGTCCATGTACCAATTAATTTATTACTTTGTCTAACTAACCCAACAGCATAACTTTCTCCAGACATGAAGTTTGCCCCTAGAAGAAAACAAAGTTATATTTAGTATACTTAGCAATAGCAAAACGTGGAAATGCATAAATAAATATAATCTGCCTCTCTGTGATGATAATAATACCCACCTCCACCATATTGTTTTTTGAGGGGACTCCCTCCAGCTTCCTCTTTCGCAAAACACTAATAATATTTTATGACAATGCGAAATATTATATGGACTATATTTCTCCTCAACCTCCTACACACTTTATATACATAGGTAGGTATGTATCATTCCTCCCTCCCATATTTGAATATTTTGTAACAAAACGGTCATTCCCCACCGACATTATATTAGAGTGTATTAATCATTTAAATAAATGTGAGGCGAAACGAGCCAGGGAATATCTTCCGCCTTCTCCCATCACAATGATTTATTTCCCCCGTTTTACTTTATGTTTCCAAGATTTTTTCTTTCTTTCTTTCTCTTACTAATAATCATATATAGAACTCAAAATAGAGCAGAGCAGGAACTAGAAACATAACCAATACCAAATTGCTGTAAAGAACAGCATATCGTATTTATTTGCTTTCGGTGAAAGTCAAGCAAATGAAAAGAAAGGCCATTAGTGAACGCATGCAAATATTTATTTGTTCTCCATTCCATTTATAGTAAGTACAGAGTATCTCCCCCTCTGATGTGACTGTGAAGTCCATTTCATGTATCCCATCCCCTGCATGCCATGCCAGCTCATAAATGTTTTCTTTTCTTCCACTACAACTAACGGTCAAAGAAATATAGGGAAACATGTCAAGATAACCCACTTAGTTCTTATTTTCCTTCTCTCTCTCTCTTTCTCTGTCCTTTCAAATGGAAAAAGCGTAAGGAAAACATTTTAGTAGCCACTTTCTTTGGGAGAAAGCAGTAGGAAAGACAGCATTCCTTCTGGTTGAGTGAAGAGGAAAGAAAGGAAAAGGGAATAAGGGAAATACGTTTCCGTCCAAGGGTAAAAAAAGTCCCAAAGGCCTTTTCCTGAAGAATACTATTATTTTATGCTTACATAAAACATGTTTTCCAAAACACATATTCCACGAATGTACATCCGGTCTCTCTCCCTGTTCGCCTCATATCGCCTGACACTGAAATCCTATGATGACGGTAATAATGTGGCTAATCACAAATTTCTTTTCTTCTCCCTTTTCTCCCAAATTTCTTCCGTTTGTCCGGACTAATGTCTCAAATAGTTCGACAAACGGAATAGCTCAACGAGACTTCAAGTGATTCATGATGCTCTACAAATAGTTAATATTGCCGATTTGGTAAGTCAACACCTTTTGCTTTCCTCCATAATAGTAGCCAGTAAATAATAGTAATCTTTTTTTCTTCTCCTGTCCCTCTGCCAAATATATGGCTCATGCAGGATTGGAGAAAATGATTAACTGTATAATTTTGTATCAGTTATTTTATGGCGGGGTGGAAAGCGGAAAGTGAAAATATATTGTGACAAGACATTGACAGTTATTTTTATCGCTTTTAATCTATTATACAGTGTAATAAAAAAATATGCCATCCTATTTTTTTCCTTTCCTCTGATTTTTTTTTCTTCTTCGCAGTATTTTCGTAAGCTGAGCACAGCCATCTCTGTTGTCTATGTGGAAACATGGCATCAAAACAACTATTTAGGAACATCCAACCGTGATGACTTACGACAGACACTAATTCAGCTTACGGACCACCATGGTAAGAGTTTTTTCCCTGAAAGGCTACTACTATAGGGACTTTTCTCTCATGTCCGCAATAAAAATAATAATCATCATAATCTTCTTCATGATGTTGATGGTCGTCATTATGATAAGTATTGTACTGTAGTAGCAGTGGTCTAGTGGTAATAGAAACAGTGATCGTTTTCATTCCCCCCACTTACTTTGTCACGGAAGCCTGGCTTCATTGTGATAGTCTTCTTGAGTCCCTTCCTATATTTCAATAAAAATCCGTTCTCAAAAACCACTTTTACCCCAATTGTCATATAAGTAAGCAGCTTCACGAGAGAAAAAAAATGCTTGAAGGAGTTATGCATTCTTTTCATTGTTATAGGGCTCCTCCATTCGAGTAATTCCATTTTCTTCCCTTTCCCCTTTCAAGTAGTACAAGAGCATTTCCATTCTTAAATACATCTCGTCACCTAATCCAGATCTTGAGTTGGGTTTCCTCCTCTTAAATAAAAAAAAAGAAGCAGGAGAAAAAGAAGAAGAAAACTTCTCATAAAAGAAAAGTGGAAATTAAGCGTATAATAATGCTCATACATTATATTTCCCTTCCATTATCAACACACTTGCCTGCCATTTCAACAAAAATAACATTTCGCTAAAAGTTTAGCGGAACATGGCACTAAAAAAGGAAAAGAATGTAAAAAAGTGTAACCTACCTAGTCACCTTATATAAATATAGTGTAAAGCTATTCTAAGGAATCTAATAAGTATATTCACATTACACTTTGCTAAAAAAAATTATTAGGTTTTCAAGAGTTAGGATAGTTCGTGAAATAGAATATTGGTTATTATAGGAAATGTGCTGAAATTGGTGCTCGCCCATTTGCTCAACCTCATGCTATGTTTCTTTTTCCCCTCCAGCACCCAAGAGATTATTCACGGTGAATCGGGATTCAACAATGCTGATCACAGGCTACAATTTCTCGGAATCCGGAATGGGTGTTCCCAATACGATTTGTACACCGAAGGCAATGGGCGTTGTGTCCGATGTGGACATTTATCAACCGCATATCACTGGTGTGGCATTAGCCCATATGATTGGACACAACTTGAACATGGGGCATGATGAGGATTGTAAGTGAAAGCATAACACTTTTTCCGGCAAAATCCCCTTTTCTCAGATTTCCTTTCATTCTTTTCAACAGCAAACAAAAGCAGATGGTAAATGTTTTTAGCCTGTATATACATTAAGGGTCTCACTTCGTTCCAACACACAATTCGCTCTAATTGAATGTTAATCTAGTTTCACTCTCCCTAAGTGTGTGTGCTTTCCCCGGGAGAAAGGAGTAAACTAACTCTATTTTCGCCAACAAAATTTATTTGGTTCAAATCACTTTTATACTTCATCCCACTTTTACTTTTTCCTTCCTTCCTTCCTTCCGTCCGTGCTCATTTTCGCCTGGTGATGCTGATGATAATGACGTCGAGCAAGCAGGGCACATAAACCCAAAAAATGAGTGGGAGAGCTTTCTCTCGAGTCTTTGGTAATTCGATGATGAGTCATTGAAAAAAGGAAATTGATTTCATTTTCTATTTTCTATAGGGGATAACTGCCACTGCCCTAATTGGTATGGATGCATTATGAGTGAAAGTATCGTCGGGAAGGGTGGAATCCAGCCATATAGATTCTCAGACTGCTCCCGTTCAGCCTACTTCTCCTCCATAAACCAAGGGCATGCCATGTGCTTGCAGAATAAACCAAATTCAGTTAAGGTTAGTGGGAGATGTGATTTGTTTTTTTTGTTGTCTCTGTTTTTACTAGAATTTGGAGGGAGCGGAGGAGGAGGCGAATCATGTTCCGAGCCAAAAGCCATAACTTAACCAATTTTACTACTTTGATGCTGATAACAGCATGACTATACGGCCTAATAAATACAAACTTTGCGAGATTTTGTGATTGTGATGCTGTTTTATCAAAAGATATGTGTACTCTGATGTTTTATCTTCCAGAGATAAAGCCAGATAGGCATTAGGTCTATTTCAGTGGAAAGCAAAAAAGCAAACAAAAATAATAAAATCTAAACAGAAAGCTGTGTGATGCTATTTTTCTTGCTGATGATACCACAGACAATATTATGTATAAAGTATGCTTTTGATAACATCCAAACAATGGAAAGGCTTGCGCCATACCATACCAGAAACAGCATGTTGGTTTCCGGGATAAATCAAAACCAACATGTTAATCCTCATTAACAGCTGCATATTATTCGGTTTTAATCTGTTCTCTTTCTCTCTCCTTTATCCCAAACAGCCAACCCACGAAACCTGTGGAAATGGAGTGGTTGATCAAGGGGAGGAATGCGACTGCGGCTCAATAGCGGAATGTAGCAAAGACCTGTGCTGCGAACCACGAACCTGTCGACTCAAAACCTCTGCCGAGTGTTCAATGGGCCAGCCATGTTGTGAGGATTGCAAGGTAGGGAAAAAATGGTTCCATTCTTTTTACAGAAAGAAAAAAAATCATTATCCTTCCATTATCACTGATCGTAGGCTTATCTGCCTACACAGATTTCCATCCCTTTCAAAACAATTTTCACTTTAGCATTCTTTTCTATTAGAGAAGTAATGTTGGCATGCATTTAGCTAAATGTACACTCTGTGCTTTAATGCGTTCCTCTAATATTTTTGCATTAACCAGCGTTTTTTTTTGGAGAAGATGAGCATTTCATTTGGAGGAAAAAATAAATTCTAAAATAAAATGAAGTTGTTAATGTGGAGGGACGTCTATGCATATGAGTTCAAGTGTAGCCACTTCAACTTCCATTAGTTCAGCTATCCAGTGAACTAACAAATAGCACTCCTTTTCCCCTCTCCCATCATCCGTCCTTTCATTTATGTATTAAGAAAAAAAGAGAAAGCAAAGTAAAAAAAATGCAATGCTTTCACTTTGTCCCTTGCCATAACCTTGCTAAAAGTTGTGAATGCCATTTCAAACGTCATGTCTTTTTTTACCCCTCCCTCAGCCAAGTTGAGATACTGATATGATTATTATGCTATAATACAGTTCAAAGGACGTGGCGCCGTTTGCAGGCCTAAAGCCAGCGAATGTGATATCGAGGAATTCTGCACCGGCCAGACTGGCGAGTGCCCGCTAAATACCTATAAGAAGAACGGCGCTCCATGTGCAAATAATCAAGGATACTGTTTCAATGGAGCGTGTCCAACACTGGATTCCCAGTGTCAAGCCATATGGGACTTTGGCGGTAAGTACTTTACTAGTTCTTACTAGTTCACTTTCCCCAGCAGTTTCAAAATACAATATTGTGCTGGTGATGCCTTCCGGGATAGTTTTTATACTATTGGTACATGTGTTCTCACGTAGCTGTAGTATCACTTGTCCATTTTCTACGGTATTTGCAGGAGATTTCTTCTTGAAAGATATTTCCCTTCCTTTGCTTTTTTCATTTCTCTCCCTCTCGTAATCATACATTATGTAGGTACACGTACTTTCTTTCCGGAAAGACGGGTGATGTGATATGGCATTGCGTGATACAAGATGGCTGGCTGTTTAACACCAGAAATGGAATAGCCCATAAACGCCAGGCAATGATGAAAGTCGATTATTCAACAGCTTGTTTCAACCGTCCTTTTTCATGGCCCATTTCCCTTCTATATATCTTTACAGCCAAGAAAGCGGACAACTCGTGTTACGTACAGTTCAACGTGTGGGGTCATCACACTGGTCACTGCGGTCGTGACCAGAACGGGGAGCTTCGGAAGTGTTCCTCATCGAATGTGATGTGCGGCAGTCTCCAGTGCAAGGATGGAAGGCCGAGCCCAATCATGCAGAACAAATACACCAGCCCGGCATTCTCCAAAACTACCATCTTGGTCAATGGGGTTGAGCACGAGTGTAAGAATTTGAATAGTCCGAAAGGAGATACGTCCGCTGATCTGGAGCTGGTGCAAAATGGAACTCGATGCGGAGACGGAATGGTAATAATAATACTCTTTAAACTAGGTATAGACAAAGCTGAGCTAGGGTGGTGGATTGAAAGTGGAGAGAAAAAAATGGAAACAAGAGAAAGCCACAGAATTGGAATGAAACAGAAAATTCCTTTTAAATTCCCCTGTGAAATGCTGATGATCACGGTGGTGGTGGTGGTGGGTTTGATGCTAGTGGTCGAGGGGGGAGGATGATTACGAAATCCTTTTGATGTTGACATATTTTCACTGTAATTTTCCCTTCTTTCTCTTCTCCACGGCCCATCTATATTTAATGAATGTGTGTACGTGGATGACTCTTTTTATTTCTCCGTAGGTCTGTCTGAATCAAACGTGTGTGAAGCTCTCCCCCTTCCTGGACAACTCCCGCTGTCCATCCAACCACATCGGCTTGGAGTGCTCTGGTCGGGGGGACTGTTCCAATGTGAATGTTTGCCATTGTCACAACGGGTTTGAAGGATCGGATTGTTCAGTGAAAGCTCCTGAGCCCCTCACCACACCTAAGCCTATCGCACCTCATCCGCCAGCAGCAAATCATTCAAGTCCACAAGCCGACGCGAATAATGGGAAGGTGAAGACAACCAAGAAAGGATCATTGGAGGAGAGCTCCAACACGATAGTCCTCGTTTTCGGGATGGTCTCCGTTGTCGGTGGAGTCTTCATCCTTTTTGCTGGCATTGCACTTTGCTACAGGAGATCCAGCGTCCCCAAATTTGAGCCACCCTTCCCTGCCTTCAATCCCAAAACTTTCAAGTTGCCCCAGCCCCAACCTCCTGCCAACGCAGGAGCACAGCCTGCGCCCCAGCCCCCTCAGCTCAATCATGAAGAGTTTGACAACAGAATACTCAGCTTCACCCAGCTCCCTGCTTACAGGTAAGGTTTTTTTGCGATATTCTTTGTCTCCCTGTCTGGTATGAATACTCATTCATCGAACATAATTACCAAACCACTTGAGCAAGTTTTGCATGATCTGTCTTGGATCAGTGGAGCAGGACTAATTGAGGCAGGAAGGATTTTCTCATGGAATCTGTCAGCATGATTATATTTCAGTTGATGTTCGGGAATATGTACATTCCTAGCTTTTCTTCTTCAACATGATTTCCCCCCAAAAAAATAGGACAAATTCTATTGAAGAACCTTCCATATAGATAGACATACTGGAACAGTGTGGTTTATAATTCCTGACCTCAGGTTAAGGAGTATCCATGCGTAGCCAGATCTCATCTCCTCCTCCATCCCACTTCTCTCATCATCTTCATACCCCACTTTATTGTCTCTTGTAACAAACATGTCTCAGCAGGTACTTGAAAATCCTGATAGAACTGACAAACTCTTTGAATTCCCATATTCATTGTAGGGGAAGCACTTCATCTCGTTCCTCCAAAAAAAAAAAGAATGAGAAGTATCACAAGGGGCCTCTACACCAGAATGAGTTTTCTCTCCCTTCCCTTTTCTAAATTATAACCATGAAATTACAACAATTCTTGTTATCATGCGTTATTATTATTACCCCGGTGTATAAAAATGGATCCTATGCAAAAAGAAAAATGTAGAAAAAAGAGCTAGTCAGAGAGGACCAGGACCGACCTAGAAAAATATCCCTTTTTCGCGTCATTGCATACATATGCACGTTCCCATTCTTTATCTCAGAGCTGGATACACAATTTCCATTATATTCCATGATCATCACAGTATTCTGTATAAAGTTACGTAACACTCAGTGAAAAAAAATTTCCAGGCTCTTATAACATCTTATGAGTATAAAAGAAAGTTTGAAGCTCTACCTTTTGAAGGCTCTGCCATTTTTCACCGGGAAAATGGTGCAGGTTTTTTTGTGGAGGGATGATGGGAATGCATATCCTTAGAAAATTACCTTTGAATGCTGTCTTCATTCGAAAAGTTGGGAAAAGGGGAGGAATGCAGCCGTATGTATTTCGTTTGACTGGAAAAGTAATAATCCTATAAATCGGTATTCCATCTCACTAGAGAGATCCCTTCCCGACCAAAAAAAAATGTATAATTTATACCAAACCCTAACTCCGTATGGGCTGGTATGTGCTATGGAGCTTCGTATAAGGAGAAAGTGAGTTAGTCAATGTGAAAATCTCTCTCTCCAGAGCCGTTTTTCAGCCTGAGCATAAAGATAATATATAATAAAAAGTAGCACAATTGTTAGGAAATTTTTTCAACGCAACAGAGGAAGAAAAGGGTGATGTGACGGCATTCAATATTTGTAGCGAAAGGGATTAATGTATTATTTGTATTGGAAGTGGAAAAACCAGTTTCGTTTTTTTGGAAGCCCCATTGAAAATTTCGCGAAAATTCTATAGAACCTAAGTACATTCTTTTGGGATGGAGCCGAGGTGAAAGGGAAACAGAAAATTCAAAGCGGATTGGTGCATTGAAACGGGAAGGAAAATTTTGAAAAGAAGACAATGACAATGTTCTCATGGTTTTCTGTCCCTGGAGTATTGTAGGTTGAAAAAATTCCAATATGCATGATAATACTTCTATGCATGCTGAACACATTTTTGCCAAAAATTTAAATAGATTTGGATATGAGGACAGGTATCGTATGCGACTTAGGTACTGCATATTTATTCCGGGAAGCTAACCATCCGTACAACTAGATGATTTGAATTGAGGCAAATCGAAAAAAAAAATTGGGGCAAACCGGAGCCTAATCCTAAATTTTTGCTGACGGAACGGTTTCCAGATTACAACAAACCCTTTTTAACTCCTCGATAATTTATTTTGGAATAAACTTTTACAGTGTTTTATCTTCATTACATTTTTTGGATCCCAGAGTGGTTATGATGCTCCGACAAAAAATATCTAGTCCACTTGAGACAGTTCCGAGTAAGTTATCGGTAAAAGTTTTTTACTTCATAAACATGAACAAAAAAAATTTCAATACAATTTCACTTTCATACTTTCTCCATCTGACGTTTCCATTAACGCCAAATGTAAAAGTAAGTAGCGCATGAAAAAACTGTTCCTTTTACTTATCATATGCCAGTCAGTTCACATACAAAACCGCAATATCTGATATGGCGAGATATCGAGTTCCATGAAGGGTAAAAAAAACCTTTTGCTCCTCTTGGGAATTTTCTTTGAATTACTGGTCTGCTCCCTGCCGATGCTGTTAGTAGTGTTTCGTGAAAACTTAAGAGAAAAGTAGGAGCAAAAAAAGATCCGTTTATCCCATTTTACAAATTAGAAGTAAAGCGCTTTTCTAGAGTCTCCGTGATTCTTATCTACGATGAGAAAGGTTTTTGTAACAGAATGGGAGGAAAAACGGAGGAAACTTTAGTGGGTTTAGTCAAGGGAAAGTGGAATACTTGCATGAAAGTGAAAATACACGGGGAAATGACTACATTCTCGAGAAAAGAATGGGTTGGGTTGCGAGTTGGAAAATCTTGTGTAAACAAGGATTCACAAAAGGATGGGGGAAATGAATGAGAGATGGTTGTTGTTTACTTTAGCCTCTTACTTGACCCGTCAATCAATTCAGAGGGAAAGCGGAAGAAAGAGAAAAGTGGTCTCTGACTTTAATTTTCTATTTAATATTATTTTTCTTTCCATTTTATCATCCCTTTGTTGTTGGGGATTTTATTTTATTTTTTTCCGCACAGAGTTCAGCACAGCATTGGGATGACAGGATCAATGAAAAACTTGGGAGTTACACAGCCTCAGGATGATGAGACCGGGGATGAGACTTCAGCGTTCATCGGGACTCCGAATAGTGTTGGAGGGAACAGATTCCCGGAGAAAGGAATTCTCAAAAAGTTTGGAGCTGAGGAAGATGGATCCCAGTCTGATAATAACGAGGCCATGTGTGATGTAGAGAGAACGCTTAAGTCGCTCAACGGCTATCACGAGGATATTCTGGCAGCTTTAAGGGTTGCTGCTGCTCAGAGAGGTCTTGGCGACACCAACTCCCCTCAGCCTCCGCAAGGTACGTAAAGCATGGCAAAATAATAACTGGCTTTCTCCGTAACTTTCACTCATCGCATATGGATGGCTTGTGTGTAGTGTAGTCATTGAATACACAATGCATTCAGGAGATCCTTATCAAATTTTTTGTAGCAGAATAAGATGATGACTATTGAAATTCCATTTTACTCTGGTGAAGAAAATTGGACTACTTGAGGAAAAAAATATATACTCACTCGTAACAGCCGTGTTGTGTTTTCTTATGTGAAATATTCTGTGTTTACTCAGGAGGAGCTAGACTCTCAGAAGGGTACCCAGAGTACTCTGACTTTGGGTCAGAATTTCCCTTACTTAGAAGTTCCAACGATCGCATTCCACAGGGTCAACCTGGCGATGACGAAAGTAATGATGACACTGGAGGACCTATCAGGCAAGTGAAATCTAGAGAGCTTTTATGCATTGAAAATAGAAATGATCTATATTATGTTGGAAAAAAACCCATCGTTCACCCACCGGTGTGCATACTCACTCACCTATCAAAAGTAGTGAGGGGGTACTTTCCCTTCCCATCTCAACAGCATTTTCATGCATTTGACATGGATTGTATAAATAAAAATCAAAAATGTACTTTTTCTCTTTTTTTTCGCAGAATACGAAATCTAGAGGATCTACTTCGTCAACTCGAACATCACTCCGGGACCCGCCACTTGAGTCCATGCGGGTCTGAAGATATTCGCATGTCGGAAACAGAAGCGGACAGGCACTACCGTCTGCATTCTGGAGAGTTGGACGGGTATAATAATCCATTTCCATTATAAATTTTTTTAACAAAAATACATTCATTCTTAAGCATTCACCTACAAATACTTTTAAAAAAAGTTCAAGCATTATTGCCACATTGCCACTAACATAATATAATATGCCAAATCATTATATTTAATAATAATAATATGGATAACTCCTAACGTTAGTTATTATTACACACTGTTCATACAAGAACCATAACTGTACTACTTTCCATTTTTATTTAAAACACTGATTGTTGTAGTACTAGCATACTGTGGAGCGTATGAAAAGTAACGCACATGTTCCCCATGAATCCTGGATTGGATACATTTAAAATACAGAAAGGAGAAAGCATTGTATTAATATTTTCTCCCATTGCCAACTGACACGAACACTTGCTATTTATTATTGGTACGTGGTGTATCAGTGAAAAGGTATTCAAAATACAATCGCATTCACACACACTATCCTCCTCTCCTCCTCAGCTGCTTACACTTTCCGATTTTCACGGAGAGGAAATTCAGATTTCTCTAGAGATATGGTTATGAGTGGCGGTTATGAGATTTTCCAAGTTTGCGTGCCTTTTCGGACAGATCGTTGTTTGACATGCAGAGGGTCTTCCTTTTTTATTGTGATTTTCTTTTAACATTCTTTATATCGTATTACTACAATCATATCTTTATTCTTAGTCTTAGACTTTTCCCGTGATTTGTGGAAAGATATTGACTATTACATACTGCTTGAAACTAAAACCAATATACAGAAGTACTTTAACTTAACAGTATATACCTATACCTATTCAAGAGTGCACATCAAAAAAACTGATACATACTTGTAGTAGCTCACAAGAGATGCGTGATGTGCTGTTGTTGCTGTCTGTGAACATTTTTTGCTCATGTGTCCGTTTTCTCTTTTGTCTTTCTCTTTTTTTGCCGTCTCTCTCGTTTGCTGTGTATGGTATCCCGAATGTATGTTTGATGGCCATGTCATGATGATGTGCTGGCGATATTGCAATGATGATGATGGCGGTGTGGTGTTGATGATCACGACATTTCACGATCCCATCACTGTGCATTTGTGGCCGATCATTTACTACCGGAAGACGGCGTATCAATATGTGACAGCACGCTTTTCGCTTTGCATCGGCCCCTCCAACTCCCGGACCACCAAGGTAGCACACACGTACCACTGTGGTCACTCTTTCACTCCTTTAATTTCTACATTCATTAATCATTTGTATCATTATGAACAGTAGGGAGGGAGTCTTGTCTCATATGCAATGATAATGCTCGCATAACAAATGTCTTTTACTACAATAATATAAAACTGAACTAAATTTTGTTTAAAGTGAGATTTGCGTAAATAGGCTTTTTTGTTATTGTTTAAAACAAACACTTTCATTCATGCACCCGGATTTTGTGGAAGATGCATAATAACTTATTTTATTAGTTCACATTTGCTTTGTGTTTTCGTTGACTGCACGCAATCCGTTTTTTCTATTGTTCTCTCCTGTTGTACAATACAAAACAGTATTCCATATACTAAAAATGAGATTTTTTGTATACAAGAGAAAAAAATCAATCAAAACTAGACAAAAACATTTTTTGATGAGGGAGGGGGAAAAGAAATGAGTACAATGGATAGAGGGAAAACACGTGAAAGTTGTTGATTTGCAGTGACGAGGAAGATACAACTGGCTTTGTGCTGGGGCGATATAGAGGGCCAAGAATAGATCCAGACGTACTTACACCTTTATCTGATTCTGACTATGGTCATTTAACGACAAATATACTTGGCTCGCTAGAGGATGAATTAGAAAGGTAAATGGTGGCCACGGAAGTACGTGCTTGCGTACAAAATAACGTATACTCCTACACATAAATCGGTGAAAATGAAGCTTGCTCAAAAGTAGAAGACGTGATGGTTCTTTCCTTAAATTATACTAGCTACTCTTATATGCTTTCACTACACATCCTCGAGCAATAAATATAAATATACTTTCACTTTCCTAAATGAAATTGCATATTATTTTATTTTTGAAAACATGTATCTTTCTCTTTTCATTCCTGTTTTTAAGTGTTTTCGTATTCTTCACAATCAATATATTTATTTGTTTATATATCATTATGATATTCTATTATCAAGAATTCTTTTTGACTACAGTTTCCACTTCCATTCTGCTACATGAATGAATAAGCTTATCATTATTTCTATTTTTTCCTCTATTTGCACAGTAGCTTATTTAAACGAACTTTTTTACTCACATGTCTCTGACATGTGAAATAATTTATGACGCTTGCGTGTTTTTTATTATTTACTGGATTCTTTCTTTCAAAATTGAAGTGCTACTACAGACCCGTACTCAGAGTCTCAGAGCCATGACGTCTTGCACTTTAGAACTTCTGTATACTTTTTTTTTAGTTTGATTCTTGCAAATTATTATTTATTTTTAATTTAATTCGCTCTTTCATCTTTTTTTTAATTTTCTCAAAAACTACTGTAAAAAACTTTTTAGTTGCATCGATGGGAAAGCATCTCCATATTGCCCGTGCTACTTCTGGTAAAACTTTCTTTTTTTTAAGTTAACAGTTATTCATGTGTATATCCTCTGTATATTTCAGTTCAAGTCTAGCTTTTACTTTTTACTTTCTTTTGATCTCTTACTGTTTCGGAAGCACTTAAGTATGACTGTAAAAGTATCCATACCTAATATGAGTAGGTGTACTTGCTTATCGGTAATGCATAAATTACACTAAATTACAGCCGTGAGTAATATCTTGGGAATAATTTTTAGTCATTTAGCATAGCGTTTTAATTGAGAGGTTTTAGGGCATTGTATAGGTTACATATTACCAAATTATTAGAGCTAGACGGAGAAATAGATGACATCGGAATTAGAATCAGTTCATCCGTGTAGTACATTGTACATAGTAAGGTAGCTAGGTGCTCTGTACGAATTAGTCTCTCCTCATATTACTCTAGTTTGTACCCCTCAGGGACTAGATCATTACCTACATATAGGAATTTGAGTAGGGGAAAGTTGATTTTCTATTCCATAGACTATGAATAAACTAATATTGATTTTTTTCTCATTTTACCCCAATCTCTTCCTGCTTCCATTTACTGCTGCTTTCACCACCACCCAATGGACAACTTCATATCTGTAGCACCAACAACCAGCCAAACCTGATCCACACGTCAACTTCCGAGGATGAAGAGGACCGGGCCCATGTGTCCAGATCTAGATCTCTCACTCCACGAAACACTCTGAAGCACCTTTACAATCCATCCGATGAGTCACAGTTTGGTTCGCAGTCACCACTTCATGTTAATGGTATACCTTCATCAGTACTTCTTGGCCATTATCAGAATCAGTATCATACCGCATCAAGGACAAGCAATGGTGGTGGTGGTAGACAGGCGCCTCATAAACAGTAGTTTATATTGAACGTAATAGCCAATTAATAATAATTAAATTATTTACTACATATATATGGATTTAGCCAGCTAGTACTCGAAATGATTTTTTTAACGGAAGAAAGTTTTCTTTTCTTTTTGTAAAAACGATGATAATATTCTTCCTTTATAAAAAAAACTTACCATGTGATGATGCATGATCAATGAATTGATTAGATTTTGTAAACGAAGAAGTACATGAACTTTACTGTTTGTACATAAATTGCACTTGAATTATGTTATTTATATAAACGTATTACAATTAACTTTTTACTTCCAAAACTATTAGGTTATCTTATGTTATGTTATGCTCACTAGCAAAGAAAATAGCATTGTTGAATGTAATAATGAGAAAAAAAACAGAATTCTTTGCTTGAATCTTCTACAGATACTTAATTAGAGGAACTACTTAGTTTTTAAAAACTATCCATTTTACTTTAGATTTTTTGGATTGTATCTCTCTAGTCATTAGTATTTAAAAATTAACTGCTTAAAACCAATGTATATGATCAGACACACAATTGTACATACCTATCTATTTTTAGCATTAGATTATTTTGTGAACTCTTCTCTTTGAATTTTGAACTGGTTTTTGCTAATCAACTTTGTACAATACTGCATTTTTTAAGAGCAAAGAGGTTTTTTTTGTAACGACCAAAATAATCGCACCAGAATATTCAAAATGAAAAAAAATACTTAAAAATTACTACTCTTCAGACTTCATTGAAAGAAAAGCTTGAGTAAAAAATAATTTTATTTAAAATGTTAATTAACACTTTTACAAACTTACTCTAATTAATAATTAATACAAGTAGTATTTTTATAATAACTGAAATATTATTAAAAAGCTAAGAATAATAGTCCCACTTAACTTTACAAAAAAATAACAATAATTTTAATTATTGTGACATGCATGCAAGCGTGTAGTGACAATGAACTGTAAAATAATATTAAACAATTTAAAAATTAAAACTTTATAGCACAGTGTAAATAATTAAATATTAGATGAGTAACGAATGAATTTTTAGTAAAAAAAATAATTAACTTGAAATAACTTTTGTCACTGGAAAGAAACTAGAGAAGAGTAACAAATGGCATGAGAGTGAAAGTAAAAAATGAAACCTTTCATGATTTACTAGAAGGGCTAAAGGATGTTGATGAAAACAGATATACCTAGTTTGGGATAGCAATTTTCTTTCTTGAACTTATAGAAATTGTGATATAAAAAAGAACGAAAAAAGAGGGCTCAGCTCTTTTCTCTCTTTTAACAGGCTCAACGGATCAGTTCATTGATCAAGTCGCTTCTCCTCGGACACCCAATCAACATTTCCCTGAATATAAACACTGACTTTGGTGGACGAATTATCCGAATGAAAGAACAAACTACTACCACCGCCCCAGTAGAGATAACATGTACTTAACTAGTAGCCGTAGTAGAAGTAAAAATTCGATTAGATCAGCATTACTCCGTGCAATCTTTCCCACGAAACCTAAACTCAATAATGTTCCTCCTCCACCACCTCCCCCTCTCCTCTCCACTCCATTTTCTGTCACTGCTAATTTAGTAGCGAATAATAGACAGAGCAGAGTTATTGAGGATGATTACTTACTAGTTACGTTCCCTTTGCCTCCCCCTTCCCCCGCACCAGCAGCCAATCCACTCACTCTCAAGTTCCCTGACTTTAACAATCATCTGTATGGACTCTCGTTGAAGAAGTTTGTTCCAAGTAGAAGTTGCTCACCTCTTCATCATCATCCAATCATACCGATACTACCTGAATCAGAGGATGATGACGATAATCTTGATAAAAGGATAGAGTATGAGGAGAGCTATTCCTGCTCCCCTCTCCGTCGTGCCCGAAGGCTACCTTTTTCATCTCAAAAAATTAAACCACGAAGAAAACTTCCAATCGTTCCAATACGGGTTCGAGTCCTCCCCAAAAAGCCAGATAGTTCTCAATTCCCTGCTCAATATAGCAATTTACGTTGGAAGGAGGATGATAATCATGATGATGATAATGAGAAAAAGGAAATTGCCCAAGGAGGAGTTAGCGGTAGACGTGTCTTTGTTAGAGAACATTTCCCAAGTACTTTCCCCAGAAGAAGCGGTAGTAGCATTGGTGGTGGTAGCAATGGTCGTAGGCTCAATTTGTACTCATCCAAGAATAGCAGTAAGAAAGTATCCTTTTCGCAAAGCATCGATGATCTTGAAGAGATTGATGCAACTGAGCCTCTTCCCGACGTGGCCCAGTCTGTAAGCAAATATTACTGCGAAGAGGATAACTATTACTGTCCCACGACCACCACTTCCCCCCTCATCAATACTTCAAATGGTCTGTTGAAACAGGATGATCAGGATTCCAATAATTACGCTGTTAATGTTGATAATAATAGTAGCACAATAACTGAGGATAATAATAAGGCAAGCAGAGAGCTCGATCCCCTTTGTACTGTTGTCACGTCCTGGCCGACACCCTCATCAAATCGGTTTCTTAAGTTTGATACTACTTCCACAACTATAATTAACTTTCAGCAGCACTGCCATCATCATCATCAGCCCCATTACCAGGCTGTCAGTAATTGCACTTGTCTCAACAGATCTGGTTCGGAGTGGGTTTGATCATTCGATATAATTCGTCACAGCATATTTCTCTATGATAAAATTAGCTAACCTTTACATAGAGTAATAGGGAAAATATATTTAAAAACAAACAAAACCTTTTAAAATATGTACTTCATCTTACATTATCATTGAATCTTGACGTAATTAAAAACGGCATTAGCTTTTTTGATTTTGCTTAAACCAATTACGATCTCATGTAAAGCAATGTCAAGTAGAATACTTGTACAACTTGATCATTGCTGCCAGGTTTGATTTTATCTCTACTCCATAAAAGTACTTTGGCTGGAGTGAAATTTTTCATATTTGATGCTCACAGAGATTAGGCTGATACCACGTCATGATAACATTACGAATAAGATTACATTGATTGAGCTAGGTAAGTAGTGATTGTTTTTTAGTAATGAAAAAAATAAACTGTTAACTGGTTGACGAGACAGAAGTGCTGATTGAATAAATCTATCCTTTTTTTGGTTGTGATATATTTCAAAAAAATGTAAACAATTGATGATAAATTTAATATCGAACTAGAGTATATATACTTTCATTATGTAAAACTAACTATTCGTTGGCTGTCTGTGTTAAAAGGAATAAGATGTGTAAATAAATTGCGATTAAATGACTATGTGTTCCCCTTTGGTTTAATCATGTTTTATTAATTAATTGCAATTCCACATTGTCAATTTATAACAGTGCAGTTTATTATCATTACTGCAAATCTGTAATCGTTAAGATTGCTAAATATTTTAAACTGGTTCTGTCGTCGAAAAGAGAAGAGAAAAATTATGTAATGATAGACATATAACATGCGCTATAATTTATAATCTGTGAAAAATAAACAACAAGTTTATACGTCTTCGTTCAAGATTTTTATTTGTAAAAATAGACTGTGAAAATGTACTTATAATGATACAATTACAATTTACTGTATTCTTCACGCGAATTTATTCAAAGTCAAAAGTGTAAAATAATATGTATTTTCATGTGTATTAGGGAAAGTTTTCGTAATTATAATTCCACTTTTCTTATCATTACCTAAGTAAGGTCAACTGTACTAAATTTAATATATATATATATATACCTAGTCCGGTAAAATGTAAAATGTTTTGCGATTCAGATAGTATTGAATTAAGAAAGTATGCCACTCTAGATAGTTATTTATAGCTATGGTATAAAAGGAGTCTACATCTACTTATCTAATTGTAATCATATATGCTATATTATTTTGATTCTATCATTTTAGGTCCTCAAGTAGGATAAAAATGTAAATTATAAAACATCAGTGTATGAAAACAGTAAATTATATAAAACACAATAAACATTAAAGGGACCGTGTATTGTTTGTAATAAAAACAGTAAATGAAGAGGATGTCTTTTCAGAGAACTTTTCATTGGACTTGCTATTCCAGGTAAGTGTCATTGAGATCGCAGGAAATATGAGAGCTTTTATGAGTAAATACGCTGTAGAGGATCAATAAAACGCTTGTCCTCTCCTTCTTGGAATTTTTCCTCCCCTTTGTTTTACAACAGGGAGATCGTGAGAAATAACATATTTTCCATGAAATGAATTTATGTAACAAATTGTACGCAAGACGATTTCTACGAAATTATACAACCAGGTTCTTTCTAACCACTGCGCGGAACAATTCTTGCTTTTCTAGTCCAATTAAAACTGTCACGTTTAAAAATTTTAAATATTTGTTGCCATCAATTTTCCCCGTGCTTATGCAATCCTAGGAATGGGAACCCATGTGGAATGGCATTCCTAAGGAACTGCGTAGTTTAAAATGTTTCCGAAATATTTCTCAACAAGGCTAATTGAAAACGCTAGTTTGTACAGCTATACTTGATTCATGCACAGAGCTACAACACATTTTTCAATAGGGATGATAATACATATTATGGGGAAAGTACATCAAACCAAAGTGAACTGGGTCCTTTAAGTATCCTTCCACGCGCTTCAGTAAATTGGTCACAGAAAAAGTGTTTGACATATTAAGTAAAGTACTATGTATTTAGAAAGAAGAAACGCATCACGTTACTTCATTCCTTTGGCCTACCCTAACACAACTTTGTCGAGTCCTTCAAATCCGATTTCAAAATTGAGATATCGCCCAAACAAGTTTTCGATCAATACAGCGATCAATATTATTATTTGCGAACACCAAACAATATTTATTGTTAGCAAACACATTACAAAAGCAATAATTTTCATGGATTTTACCATGCAGTCTCATCCTTTTAATATACATTTTTATAATTTATAGTTTCTAACAGAAAATCTGACTGAAGTATGACTTGATTTATGCCTGGTTTAAAAAATCTCAATCCGTTTTTGGCACAACGGCCAAAACAGTTTCACAAACAAGCCAAAAACGGAAAATGCAAATTCTCTCCAGTGGATACTTCATCGAGCATACAGCACACAAAGTGACAGTTTCTGGTACAAAGGGGTAAGATACTATACACATGGAATGAAAAATTCCAGTTCCTTCCACCCGCTACAAACAAACGGTGGGAAACAGAAAATAAAGTACGCTATTCCATCCATTATTTTCACAAAGCGAAACAAAGTGTTTTTCTCTACATATTTACGGTGGTGTCATCCAAGCGGAACGCCCACATTATTTGCAGCAGGTAGTACGAAAAAAGAGTCACAAACTACCCTGAACAGGCTATCTATAAATGGCAGTCAGAAGAAAAAACCAATAAAGTTTCTAGAAAAAAAAACTTTTCCCATTGAACTTTCGTTTTGTGTTGCGTAATACCCCTCAAAAATAGAAGCTTAAAGAGCCAGCCTGTATACCTAATTGGATCCCAAAAAGATTGAACAAGTTTCGTAAACTTTTTATTTCTTTTTTTTTGTAAAAAATGCTAAAGGTTTTGTTAGTAGAACTCAAGTGAAAATTACAATATACTTGGATATCATCGAAATAATTGAGTTATTATAAGGAACTATGTAAGTTATGCATGAATGCTTATGCAATTTACTGACGCTTAAAAGCACAAGGAAATTATGAGAAAAAGAAATTTGTGCTAGTCGTTATTGGAAAAGAAAGAAGGGGTATGGGAAGATCGAATCACTTTAGGGAAACCAACATAAATATATATTGCCAATGGAGGTTGCTCATTCATTCGAACATCTTTAAATTTTTGCGCAAGTTTTTTATTATTATTGCAGAAACATGATGATATTTGATTGAGTGAGTCATAGTCATGCAATATAAGTTGTCTGTAAAGTTAGTTGAAAGGTGAGTCTACCAAACTATGTTACGATAATGTAATGAACTGTTTATATATGCATGTAAATTATGATGATATTATGTTGTGCTGATAATGTGTATTAGGCTGAAACTCTATGAATATTTGAAGAGGGTCAAATGTAGAACGAAAAGATAAGCAGAAGCTTTATCAAGTGCTTAACTTGCTGCAGTATTTTTTTGGGGGATATTTCTCTCTCCACATTGCTTGGAGGCTTGTTTCGATTATGTAATATTGATTGAACAAGTTACGCAGTGGATTTCAAGTAACCTTTTTAATTAAATCATCTAGCAGGCTTCGCAATAGATTGCAAAACGTGCATGGTACAAGTAGCAGTTCTCTGTAGGGAGCATTATAATGATATGAAAATCTACATGACATGATGACTTGTAAAATCAAGTATGCCACGATGAGCCACTTCTTCCTCCCCCATCTTCTTTCTCTCTCCCTTTTAAACTTTCTCCACAGCGTGCGTTTTCCTTCACCTTCCTGCTCTCCGGCAGCATTGGGTAAGCTGATGATGAGCACAACAGGAAAGGGGGAAGATGTTGGCTCATAAAAGCCATTCAAGTTTTTCGGTGAGGTTGGAAGAAAGACGGGAAGAGGAACTGGCTTGGCTAGCTCCTGTTTGGTTGGCTGGATGTATGGATGAGAGCCCTTATATAATAATACTGAAAAGGAATTACAGAGCTTTCTTCAAGTATTGGGAAAGGGGTTTTGAAATGATGCGCAGGAACAAGGATCCATGTCTCCTAGAAGGAGCTTTTATTTTCTCCAGAATCCAAAAAGAGGAACTAACGTCCCCCTAATAGTCTCCTCGCAGAAACAGTTGATGTAACGGAAAGTGTGTACATAAAAGGCTCCCTGAGAAAAAGAGAAAAGTGATCAAAATAACACTGGCATACTTGTTCCTCCGTCCAACCAAGTTGAATCTAGAACAGCGGGATATATCCTAACTTTCCTCTCGATGGAGAAGGGCTGAAATGGCAGAGAAAGTAGTGGCTTAAAGCACAGGAAGGAGAAAGGAGGGAGAAAGAGAGCGAAAAGGAGAGAGAAAAAAAAACTTTCCCATGGTCTATGGCTTTCCTCATATTGGAAAAAAACACATGCAGTAGCTTGAAGGTAAGTATCAGAGGGAAAGTTTTTAGTAGGCAAGGAGCAGTCGAGTTGAGCTTCAGCTCATCACCAACATCATGATCGAGAAAGGGAACGGATGAGAGGAGAGAAATTGAAGAGAAATGTCTTCACATGTACATGTATAAACCGTATATAAAGATGTGAAAACGATAACGGCCGACCAAAGTCGAGCATTTATACCCAAGGAAAAAGAGAGGAGAAAAAGGGGATAAAGTAGTTGAATGTGCTAAATGTGTGATGATTCTCTACTTGTAAGGTGAACTGTGTAGTTGGGAACAAACAAGTAGAAATCGGAGGATATACCGACACAATCAGAATATTTTTTTCCCATTTTCGTTTCTGTCTCTTTCCATTAACCTCATTATAGATGGGAGAATACTTCAATTTGAAAATAACACGGATTGTACTTTTTACCCACTTCCGTTCGGATCAAAGAAACTTTATTTTCCCTGTGATTTCCCAGGCATTCCCTTAAAATAAATCCGAAAAGAGGAGGGAAATATTTATTTTATTCATAACTTAATTCTTGGAATTCGTAATTTGTTTCTGGGAAAGTGAATTTTTCTAGCTATTCATACAGATTTAGCGTAAAGGTCACGTTGGATTGTTGTTCGTCAGTGAAAAAAAACATTTCCTACATAGGTATGCAGCGTTTGTTCCAATTGTTGAGTTTTTGTATTCATGGAAAGTGAAGACGGAGGAGCAAATGAACAAACGAGCAAACAAATGAGGTGTTTCAAACTGTTCCAGTAACATACTTGTCTGAGATAAGTCGTTCTTCCGGTTCATTGTAGTGACATGTGTTCTCTGAGCTTCTTATTAGCATTTTCGATCTTAGCTCTGGTCTCTTTTGCAGATGGAGTCATTCAAGGTAAGATAAAGTTCATACAGATTCCGTTACGTAATAAATAGTGCCCAGGCACCTTCATTGATATTGATAACAGATAATAGTGACTCCTCACTCTAGCCTTAAATCTAAAAGCCGAAATCATATTGACTGTTATTATGAAATATTGACAACTTTCAATTTCAGATCCAGATTATCTGGGGGAAGACGCCAGAGTATCAGGTAACTAGCTTGTACATAATTTATATTTATATTATGATTTATGCAAAAATGTGGTGCAACAAGTCACAACTCACATTGCCAAATTTTCATTTGAAAAATATTGCAAACGCATTGTTTACAACAACATAAACATCAACAACAACAGTAACAAGCATTTCCGCAATGAAAACGTTTTAATTATCCTCTACGTCTATTAGTCAACAACAAAAAGTAAATTGGGATGGACGGTTGTGCTTTCTCCACTCACTCGTATTGAAGCATACCTATCCTTCTAGGCATAAAAGCTGGCTAATATGTATATGATGTCCATGCACACTTTTGGTTCACCGATATAATAAAAGGACAGAGTAATATGCACAAATGGAGATCGTTAGGAAAAGCCGTGCACAGCAATAGTTGCCTGCTGGAATCACGTAGTCCATGTGAATCCTGGAAAAATATTACACTATACTAGGCGAAAGTCAAAGGTAGCGAAGCTCTTCCCAATCTCAGTTGATTTAATCAAAATCAAAGCATCATGGGAAATGAAAATGGTTAAAGAACTAGAGAGGAGAGAACAGAGCGAAAAAGGATGAACAACTAACTCATAGCTCAGGGCCGGAAAATACATGGTTCGTTGCTTTCCTAAAAGGCAACTAAAGTTTTCACTCACTTTCCCTACAAAACCAGAATCGTTTTCCCTGGCCCATCTTTCCCCAACATCCGTACATACAAATGTATAATTCTGGAATTGTATCTTTCCGAAATAGTAAGCCTCGTCCCATATTACAGTTCAAGTTTTAAGCATAGCTATTCCACGCCATATATACTTACATATATGGACGTGATAGTATCTGAGCATCTTTGATGATGACTCCACTTTCACTCTCGTATTTAGGCATATGTCTATTCTTATTGTATGTTTGTGGACGAATTCCGTTTTGTCTTAAGGGAACGAGTGCTCCAAGGGGATCCCATTACCAGTGCATAAAACTTATCCTCTTCCCCTGGAAGGGTATAGCTGGCTGGGGGAATAGTAGATAGCTACACAACTAGATTTCCTTTCTCTCCCCTTTCATGTCACTTTATGTAAAAAAAAATTGGAACAGGGGAACTGCTGCTGCTGGTGCGGGCTATAAAATTTAAACTCGCATTTCACAGGTAAAATGTTTTTATAGATAAGTTGTTGTCAGAACAAGTCTAGAGCTTGTAAACTACTTAGCCTTATACACATTTGCCAGTTCCAGTCAAGTAAGATACTTAAAACAAACAAGCAAGAAAAATAAACAAGTCTGCATAAAGCTCTGCCTCTGAAACAAGGAACAAGGACACATAGTAAAAAGCCATTATCATCATCATCAGCGGCATCATGGATGTGACTTGATTTGATGAGAATCCTTAATGGTAAATGAGCATACAGTGAATGATTGAGAGCATAATGCAAATTTTATTGACTAAATAGATATGACATAAAGTACGTTATGCAAGGCATTGTCAATTAATTAACATTGTGGATTTTCCCAGATTTTTCATTGATTTTCAAGAGTTTGCAGAAACCAGAGCATGTTGGTCGGACCCTTTAACTAACTTTGCTCAATACTTTCGTAGCCGAACTTTTGGCGAGTAAGGCCCTCCCACCCTCATCCGGACCAGATGTAGTGTAGATATTGCAGAATGTCAAGTTATAAAAGGATGAATTGAATTTTTTCCTATTTTTTGCGGCAAGCAGAAGGTCGCATAAAGTAACTAAAAATTAAAAAATAGAGTTTTGAAAAATAGACATTTGAAGTATTTATTTTCCTCCTTTGAGTCCTGCTATGTCATTCCGTTCCGATCCATTGATCACGATCAACTGCGCATTCAATTTTTTCTATCCCCTGATTTATTTTTGAGCTTGCAATTTTCAGCGAATACGTAAAGGTAATTGTTATAATGGAAGCCTTGTATACTCCAGGGAGAAACAAATATAGAATGGAGTGAGGACACAAAATAAAGCCGAGTAAGATGAAATCATGGAAATCCTTTTGTAGAAAAATTTCAAGTAGCATACATATAGTGCACGGAGTGCATGTGACAGTGGGATCTGTACATATACCCGGTAGAAAAGTTTTTATCATGAGAATTTTGTTGAAAATCAGAAGAGTATTAGGGTAATAGAATTTTCTGGAAATGGTAAAAACCATTGGATGAAATACAAGGGAAAGTGGCATATGCATACACAATATATCTGTATCTGTTTACCACACTGGAGGTCGACCATCCCACGCGGGGAATACAAGGGAAAAGTTCACTTAAATAAATTACGTTACAGTTACACTATAACTGTCAAGTCATGCATTTTACTTGTTAGAGGTGTACTATTTGTATACAGAGTACCATGTTTGTACGGCTTATCTAACATGAGTTGAGCTTGTTGGTCTAAATCTGTTTCCGGGAAAGCACAATTTCACTTATATGATGAAAGCACACAAATAACCTATTTATGGCATGGCCATGTGTACTATTACATAATGTTTCCGAGATGTCGTGATTCATCCATATTGAAAACGGGGGCAATTCACTCATTTTTATTCATTTCTCTATTACCCAATTCCAGTTGTCGTGAAGATACAACCCGAGCTGTGCGGAAATGGGAGGAAGGATCCTGGAGAGGAATGTGACTGTGGGCCAGCGGAAAAGTGCCGTCATGATCCGTGCTGTCACTCCACCTGCCAATTAAAACTTCATTCTCAGTGTTCAAACAATGAGCCTTGCTGTGAGAAATGCAAGGTAAAAAAAGTATTCCCTGTCATGTAAATTAGTTTCTTTGAACTATAGCTATAAATTAAGTCACTTGCTCTGCAATACAGCTATGCTATGTGTTACACATGTAAGTATAATGGAATGAGAGATAAGTGATTTTTATTATCACAAAAGACAAAAAAGTGTGTATCATGGCAGGATATAGATAGGACAAAAATATTTGACAAGCAACATGCACACTTTCTCCATTCATTCATTTCAAGTCTATACCTGAATACAAAACTATGTGTGTATCTGTAGGCATTTCCCCATAGTCTGCAATCATTTCCTCCTTTTTGTTTTCCCTTACGAAACTCAACAGTGGAAAAGGAAAGGACAAGGGGAAAACAAGAAAAGTGAATTCTTTTTTATTTGTTTTTCAATAAGGAAACTTCCCCTTTCCCCTATTTCTTTCTCGATCAGAGCAATTTTCTATCAAAATAAAAGTTATTCCCTTTTTTATTACCTTTTTTTGCCTGCACACACTGTCTTAATGTAGTTTATTTATTCCTCTTATAGATATGGTGAAGGGTATCATCATCGTAACCGGTTACAATGTAGATATATCTGAAAGCTTTCACTTTCATAAAACCCACTTTGTTCCCATTATCCATATCTATTTTAGTCCCATTCATGTTAACTTTTCTATATCCTCCTTGTTCATCAAAGAGCAGAAGAAGGAACGGAGGGAATTTTGGTGAAAGTGTCCTATTGATTTTTATCACTTTTTTTCTGCCATCTTCAAGTCTTTTCTCTCCCATCTTGTTTCAAGCATCCGTCTGTCCTACTCACTTGAAAGAAAGGGAAAGAGTTGGGGAGTCATTCTCCAGTCTCAGATATAATCTGTACGACTGAAGAAATTTGATATTCTTCTGTAATCTTTATTGACTTCCTTTTATATTTTTTACTGCTTGTCTTTCACTTTTTCATCTGTTTGAGACAATTTTCTCTCTATCTGTTCTGTTTTCTCCCCGACAGTTCAAATCACTAGGAACGGTGTGCAAGGCAGCTCGGCACAGTTGTGACATCGCACAGTATTGTAGCGGGGATACAGGAACTTGTCCAACTGGCACTTTCAAGCGAAATGGTGTTAACTGCACGGACGATCACGGAGGGACTGATGGTGTTTGCTTCAATGGAATATGTAAATCTTTCCATCAACCTTGTCAAGACGCTTGGAAAAATATGGGTACGTGCTTGGATGACGATGGCAATGGTCACGAAATGGAGTAAAGTGGCCATTTGCATACATTGTTTGCTAGAAGAAGAAGAAGAAAATGCTACAATTTTCTGTTATGTATTATGCAAACATAACATTACGTAAATATTTCACTTTTTCCCTTTCCAGAAACTGAGCCCATAAAAGAGAAGTCCAAATGTTTGGGGAATTCGGTAAGTGGAAGAAATGTAAATAAATATACATATTATGCCTCCTGACATCGTTATGAGCTGTATGTTTCTTTTGCAGATTTGTGTAAATCAAACCTGCATTAAAGTCAGAGATCTCCCGAATTCCAAACCATGTTCAATAGACAGCCAAGGCAGGGAATGTTCCGGCAACGGGGAATGTACTAGCTCACACCATTGCCGATGTGGGCCTGGATGGACAGGTGCTGACTGTTTAGAAAAGCAAGATATAGACAGTATCCATAAAAAAGAAGATAGACCTGGGAGGGTAAAAGGTCTCGGGCCGGAGCAACGGGACTCCGTGTCCAACACGCCGGCGTTAGTAGGTGGCCTAGTCACGTTTGTAATTGTAGTTTCCATCATATTTGTAGTAATGGCTTTTCGTTTCATCCCTGCGAGAGCCCCAAAAGATAATAACACTTCCATATTATACCCACATGCTCAGCTAGAGACTGTAGATTCAGATGGACCAAACGCCCCCAATCAGCAGTCTACAACGTAGGTTCGAAAAAAAATATAAAAAAAATATGCAAGTGCAATCACCAAAAGAAAGGATCTTCAACAAAAAAACAAAAAATTACGCAAGGAGAGAGATTGATTATTTATTACAAAATTAGCACTGTACATAATTAATTCTTTTTCCAGGAAAAAAAATCAACAAAGAAAAATATTATTATGAAGAAAATGTACATAATGAACAAACGAGATATTAAAAAAAACAAATTACCTATACATCTATCAATTTATAACTCGAACATGGACTCTTGAATAACACGCGAAATTACTCACTCCGTATGACATGGTAAACATTTTATAAACTGGTCTGAGGAGACTTTTCATTCAACTCAGGCTTTTTCGTATTTGTGGTACTCACAAAAAACACTCTGTACTATAAAAACTTCCATCTTTCCGTAGCTTATCTTATATAAGAGAAAAAAGAGAAACTATTACTTAATTATAATTCCACTTTTGTGACATTTGAGACTGTAAACAACATTTTATGTAGGGAAAGCTAATGATTACTAAAAGTGTAGTAGCCACCTTCTCTAACGTTCCAACACTATTATTTAACACTTTGGTTAAATGTCTAAAATATCTTCGTATACATTTTATTCTATTTAACCTTAACCACTTAATTCTGTAGCATTCCTCCTTGTGAGTGCACTTCAAATGCAGGGAAAACAACAGCATTTTTACAAAAAAAAACCAACTAGCCAATGTCAGTCAGATTTGACAGGTGTGCGATGGTTTTCGGCTTAAACATACGAAAACGTTTCTATCTGCGGTAAACTGAACAAAATAACAATACATACTTCCAAAAACTTTTTTTAATTCATCGATTCGATGTCAGCGTGTTGGGAGGGAGGGATATATTGCCGGGATGCAAATTTACTTAATGGTTAAAATACAAATTTTTATTAATGCTAATACAAATTATATTTGAAGATAAATGACAGGAACTTGAGTGGGCTAAGAGATGGCGTTTTGTTACTTGTGCTTCTGTTGTACTTATTTAAGCTAGGCAAAGTATTATAATTTTAAGTTAGTGAGTGTTGCACACACTTTGACAAAATGACGTAATACAGATTACTCCACGGTTTGTGTAAAATTAGCTTTACCAATATTATTATCTAAGAGTATAAGTATAAAATTGTGTAAATACTGATACAGATATTATAATTGTTGTTATTCATTTTATCTACGATATTTTAAGTAATATACGTGATGATGTATTATTATGTCTTTGACTTGGTCAGGTGGATGTAACTTTATCGAGTTGCGTAAGAGAGTCTCTTTCAATTCTTTTTGACTGCTAGTTTAATTGAATCCTTTGAAATGTTACTAATTGGTTGGGAATAATTTACCACAAACATCAGCATTTCCTAAAAATTGATTTGTGGCAACTTTTTTTAATAGACAGGTATTATATATGCTCTGCTTCCTAGAAAAAACCAAGTATTCGTTTATGTAGGAATATGTCCAATTCAGAATTCCTCATTTTAATTCCACAAAATGAACGGACGTATGGGAAGTGACAGGTCATTTACACATATGTCATGCAAATGTTTTGATAACTAGCTGTAACAATTATGGTCAGTGGTAATACATACGATACTAAACAAAAGTTTTGGGTTCGGTGCTTTTCGTAATTATTATTAAAAGTAAGTTCAGATTGTACGAAATATTGCTAATAAAAATTATCTTATATAAATATTTGTTTTAATTAACAATGCATATCGGACTAACGTTAGTTTTCAGCATTTTGTTTACTAAAAGCAGACACAGTAGTTGCCTACAATGAATGTCCAACAGACACGAGTGTCATTCCTGCTTTCTCCTACACACATTCCTTTACACTCGGACTGATCAACATAGTTCCAGTTTGTGCAGTGAGTGAAGTGTCCACCAAGAGATGTGGGCGTCTACAACGTTACATTTACATTTACAGAATTTTAGATGCTTAAATAAATGTGTTTTTAGTTATGATTACTTTACCGGTTCTCGATTGCAGACACAGGCTCCCGATTCACTTGAGCAAACCATTCCCTTTTCACAAAGATCCCCACTGATGTCATTACTCAAGTTTAGTGGGGACTTCTCATAGCACTTCTTCACACTGCTTGACTACAAAAAAATGATCATAATTATTCAGATGTTGGCAAAATTGGGGCTATGTACGTATTAGAGAAATATTTAAAGTCTTTGATTTATCAACCGCAAGCACCTGAACACAATGATGCTTGACTAAGAATATTATGGAAACTGAAACGAAAGTTGTCACAAAATGTAAATTCAAATGTGGTAAAAAATTCTTCATGTTGAAGCTACTGATATTTTACAGCTCAACCGGAAACCAAAATATGCTTTGACTTTTTTGACAGAAGTAATCTGTTGTAAAAATGTTTCATCTTCCGCTTCCTTCAAGTGACAGTGAATCCAATAACATTCACATGCCTACATCCATCCTCATAACAGCTTCATCAAATAAATCTACACAAAAACTGTTGTTTTTTTGCCAGCATGTACCTAATATTAGTAGATCTACAAAAACAACGTCAAACACCTCATTATTTCAGTTACAGCATCTAGACAGATAATAAGATCCTCATGATTCTATTACGTGATAAATAACTTCCCATTTTGACTTTGACATTAGCACGGTGGATGGCTTACTGGCTGATCCTTTTGAATACAAAATTTGGAATATACGCATTTAACTTCGGATTTTATCAAACAAGGTTTGTGTGGGAGTAACTATAATGAACCTATGAACAGATTTGCTGGTTGGTACTGGGTAAAATCCGACTCCAATCAGTGTCAAGAGCAAACAAAAAAAAAATGACATTTGATGTGCTTCTAAATAAAAAATAGATACACCCTTGCCGCTTTTGTGTGCTAATCAAAGAG
>JAQGAI010000025.1:0-33826 GCA_034696905.1 Lepidocyrtus violaceus | reverse complement strand
CAGATTTATCACTGGGGATGCAATTAAGAAGTTAAGAAGAATAAATGGTGACGGGTATTCATTACTCCAAGCTTGTTCTCTGCCTAATTTACCACAGTCGTAGAAATGTCCTCTAATATACTAAGCATAGAAAAGAAGGAGAAAAAATAGGTAATATTTCTTCTGAAAATAATATCAAGAGAGAAGAGAAAATATTACCCAATATTAATACTAGGATTGACCGTGAAAGACCCTGACGGGTCATAAGCATCTAGTGCTCTATTATATAAAGTCCATATTGAATAGACGGTGTAACATCATTTTGAGATTATACTGGACAGTTACAACATTACGACAGCGATCAACCTTGTAACGACCGTGTGACAACAATCAACCTTGTGACAGTCAACGACGCAGTGACAACGATGTGACAACCATTGATTATGTTTCAACCATGTGACAACTATTGACGATGTGACAACCATGTGACAACCATTGACGATGTGACAACCATGTGACAACCATGGACGATGTTACAACCATGCGACAACCATTGACGATGTGACAACCATGTGACAACCACTAACAATGTGACAACCATGTGACAACCATGTAACAACCATTGACGATGTGACAACGATTGACAATGTGACAACCATTGACGTTGTTACAACGATTGACAATGTGACAACCATGTGACAACCATTGACGTTGTGACAACGATTGGCGATGTGGCAACCATGTGACAACCATTGGCGATGTGACAACGATTGACAATGTGACAACCATGTGACAACCATTGACGTTGTGACAACAATTGACAATGTGACAACCATGTGACAACCATTGACGTTGTGACAACGATTGACAATGTGACAACCATGTGACAACCATTGTTGTTGTGACCACCATTGGCGATGTGGCAACCATGTGACAACCATTGGCGATGTGACAACCTTTGTCGTTGTGATAACCATTGACGATGTGACAACCATGTGACAATCATTGACCATGTGACAACCATTGGCCATGTGACAATCGTGTAACTACCACTTACCCTTTGCTAACCATTGATCCTGTGACAACCATGTGATAACTATTGAAGATGTGACAACCACGTGACAACCATTGACGATGTGACAACCATGTGATAACCATTGAAGATGTGACAATCATGTGACAACCATTGACGTTGTGACAACCATTGACGATGTGACAACCATGTGACAGCCATTGACGCTGTGACCTGTGGTATCATATTATGAAGCGAAGCGAAGATCATATTAGCGAAATTCAGAAGAAACGGAGATTCTTGTCACCTGCTATTTTCAGGCTGCCTATTCAACCAAATATGATATATTTCCTGCATATTTCCATTGCCTTCAACAGGATTCACCAAAACTGCTGCTTCCAGTTTTTGCGAATATTTATCAGTGTAATATGCAAAATCCAGCTTTACAGACCTGTTTCCCGACCCCTGCAACCGATTGCGAATTCATAGAAACTAAAATTTCGACAATTGGTTTGGTAGTTTTTAAATAATTGGTGCAAAACAAAAGTACTACTTTTAATTTTGATTTTGAAAAGTTCCATTTAAAAGTATGCATTCTGACTGGGCCATAGAGTAAGAATCGCCCCGCTCACTTCAACATGGACTTTATATAATAGATTGTTGCAGCAGCAGTCCAAAACTTGAAGTAAGAAAACGCAACATCAAAGTGTTCGTATTGCATAGTATGATCATATCCAACGGATTTACTTATATGGTGGAGCTCCAGCTACGTTGAAAATGTTTTTCCCTTTTCTTAAATACCTTTCTTTAAAAAAAAAATTTTTTCTCTCTCTCTCTTTAATGTTATTTTATACCTCCAGCAGCGCTAGTGCTGGAACAGCATGCACACAAGATTTTCAGGTTGGGAGAACGGAATGAAGAAAATGAAAAGGAGGCAGACAGGATCAGGCTTTTCTTAAGGTAAGAAGAGTCTGTCCTTTGCTATGATGTTTTTTTTTGTAAATACCAGAGGGTAACTTTTGGCAGGTAAGAAAAGAGTTAAAGAAGAAGGGTAAAAAAAACATATTTTGTGAGAGGAACAAGAACGCCACGCAATGCACTCTCTCTCCGAGACCCGATCATAAGATTATTGTTGTTATTGACGGGGTGGAGGTTAGAGCCACTGCACTGCATACTTTTGTCATATGTGGGTATTATGCTTACACTATGATTGGTTCATTAAGTCACAACTCTTTCCCGTTCCTCCTACTTTAAAAGTTTGCTAGCTTCTACGCTTTCGATCTATTTTTATTGCGTCATTCATTCCCAGCTTCACTGCGATTGCAATCATTGAATTCGACGGACGGACTACAATGCTATTTTTATCGTGACGAGCCATTGAGCTGGATGCACATTTCCAATGAAAACGTATACTTTTTATTGTCCCCTGCAAATTGAGTAATGATGATTATGATATCTCGATGATGAGCATTATTGGAGATGGTTTGCGCGGGGAGGATGCAATTTCTACAATAAATGTACTTATCCTTTTGATAGCCTCCAATTTTACTACAATATCCCGGGACTTGGTTCCAATTCGGTTCGAAGTAATATTTTCCAGATTTGCTAAAACAATGGTAATTACCTGCTCATCTTCCGGGTGATACTTAACCTCTACCCCGCATACTTATGCATTGAAAATCAATGCCCACATTGCGATGTATCTGCACATGGGCAAGAAATAATATGGAAACCAAATTAATGGGAAAGCATGCAAGAATATTTTAATGAGATCAACTTAATAATGTCTTCTTGGATGACTATGTATGTTGGATTGGAACTGCAGTACGCATGGGATTCAACATGATTTTCAAAAAAAAAAGAACAAAAAAAAACACGGGCTACAAGAGCTTCGAGTTAAGGAAACCGCATTTTACGTACCATCAAATCCAAGTCCACTGCTACCCAAACCAACAATAATCGGGTAGGATTTCATTGTCAGGACTGGTAGTAATGGAACAATGTAGGATTACATTGTAGAGAAGAGGAAAAACTTGTTGGGCCAAAAGACATGCATAGAGGTTATATCAGTAAATAAGTATTATATGGCTGGGTTATTATCTGTTTCGTCTTCCAGTCTTACCTAAAAGGAAAGGATGGGTAAACAGCAAAAAGGCAAACAGGTAAGGAAAGCAGGTGGAAAATAAGTATTTAGAAAAATAAGTATAACCCTGCATGTTATACTTACCGTGGATGGGAAGGTGGTAGGGGTAGGAGTGAACAATAATGGATGACTGCTCAAGCTCTTTTAATTAGCTAATCTGTAGCTTGACAATTAGATTATGGTGATTTATTAGAAGTCTTTTCCAGGACGTTTAATTAATTAAAACGACATATTCTGTCTGTGTAGGCATGCCCATTTTTTTTCTTCTCTTCTTTAGAATTGAAACGATAACATTTTTTTTTCTTTAAACATTTTTTATTTTTTTATGTCTGCTTTCGTCGTGTATTGCATTTTAATTTAATAAAGTTGCTTGCTAGTTCTCATCGTCGGAGTCTGTCAGAGGTACAAGAGAGGAATGGAAGAAAAAAAAATAACCATGTATAAATATCAACTTTTGTGACCCCCTGAAAAAAAAACATGAAAAGTTAGTGAGTGTACATATCGTAGGGGATGAGGATGATGATATGACGATAAGAATATGGCTGTGGCCAGTCAGTTATAGGTATGTATGCATATAGGTAGCTGAATTTTTTTTTTACAAAGTTTCTATTATTGTTCGTCTTCCCAATGCTGAAATGAATTATTTCGCCACGAACAGTTTTGATGACTGCACTTAAATGGTAATGTAATATCCAAAGTGAAATGAAATGAGCGTTTTTGTTGCGCCTTAATAACATTTTCCTATTTATCGTTAGTATGCTTCAATACCACAATAAAAATAATGATTTGGAGAGTGACGAAAACCATCATGTTAACGAAACAAATAGACCTCATATTTTATTCCGGATTGGGGCAATAGTTTTAAATGCGATGAAGTGGTGTAGCAAATAGGAACAACCATGTAATAAGTTTGAGAATCGATAATACTGAACCATGCCATACGGAACTTTTAGCGTTTCAAAACTTCAAAACGATAAATAAAAAGCATTTTTACGAACATCCATAAGTCATGTTATGTCAGATTTGTAAGTGAAGTCTGACTTGTGCATTGTGAGTTTGCACAAGCCATGAGCTATTGAGTGCCTATGACATGGTATGATTTGGATTTTGGCAAATTGTCACAGGCAAACATTTCCCGTCGTCGACAGGAAAAAAATTGAGACCAATATGTCATGTCTGCAAAAAAATATTTCAATTTATGAAGTTTTATCATAAGTAACGATTATGATGATCACTGATCAAATTAGCAGTACAACTTTCGAACAGACGATACACTCAACTAATCGAAGTGCAAGAAAAGGCTTTTTACTTTTGATTTTTATTGTCTAGTAAAGCAAGAAGAGTGCGTTTAACGAGCGTTCTCCTTTTCACATCTTACTTGTCGATGACATTTTTTTAGAACTTAGCAGACAAATTGGTTCACTCTTCCGTACATTAAAATAATTGACGATGGGTAGTAATTGAGAGTTGTGTGCTTTCTCTTGCTTCGTCATCGACATCATTTGCTCCTTTTCTGCAACGCTTTGCTACATGAAATACAGCAGTGTGCAATTCAATTTGAAAAAAAAAAATTAAATGGGAAGAAGAGCGAAAGCCAAATAACAAAAAAAGTCTCCTTCACAGATACACAATGACATCATCCCACTATCAGTAACAAATGACTGCATCCATCAAATGACTTACAAGGGACATTCGAAATCAAATTTGAGAGTGCAGTGCAATAAGGATATGCAAAGATTATTCTAATGGGAGATGAGTACAAGCGTTTTTTTTCTCTCTCCCTCTCTCTCTTTGCTGAACAAAGTACGAAACGAACGTGTGTGCTGTAGCTTGAAGGGGGAGAAAGAAAGAAGCAACTAACTACTTTGAGCTGTTGAACAACAACAACAACAACATCATCATCATCATCATCATTTCTTGGTCGCTATCAGTTGACATGCATGTAAAGATGCAAGCATCAATGTCTATGAAAATGGGAACTAGTTTTGCTTACACATTGCATTCCATTATAAAAAATTAAATATGAATAATAAAACGAGTAGTAAAGTTTATAATAAAGGGAATTGCTCCATCTTGTTAAGATAAATGTTGGGCGATAAAGAGAAGAAATATGATTTTAGGTATTTATGCAGCTCAAGTAAAAAGAAAATATGACGAAAGCAAAAGAAACGGCAGCAATAATTATTTATTATCAATGAGAAGCAGGTAGTGCAATGCAAGTTGCAACTTGCAATTGGAATTGGCTCGGCTGCACATCTGTCACTCGGTTATCCTCTGCACAAGATAACACCGTCGGAGGAATAATGGAACAAGTAAGTCAGGACTGGGACTAGATAGTAGATATTTATGCAATGAGATGATTACCCTTTGATATGCAACGAATCATACACATATTAGCATTAAGGCGGAGGCTAAAGATAATTGTTTTTACTTTTGTTTGTCAAGCTTTTCTCTCCTGTTATTGCATGAAAAAATAAGGAAAGAGGTCTTAGGTTAGGTGAAGGGGAGATTATAGTCGATTCTAAAATATGCATTCAGTTTTTACATTATATTATGAACACAAAGTTTATCCTTCCAAATGAGGCAACTTCATTAAATCATTAAGAGTTTAATATGAATATGAATTTCAAAAAGATATTGCTAATGCATGTTACAGGAAATCGGCGGAATTCGCAAAATAAAGAACTGGAAGAAAAGTAAAAATAAATAAATTAGGAAAACTAATGAAAACTTGAACTGTAAGATTGGTACAGTCCAGTGTGATTGTTATGGGACCCTGTACAGAGTCAAAAATTTATTCAAAGTGTTTGAGGAGATCCAATAAAATGTCACTATTCCTCCATCATATATATCACTGTTATCATCCCACCATACTATAATTGTTTTACTTTGTATGCATCCAGTTCCTTCCCATTAAATAAACACATTCCAATTCCCTTCCAATAGCCAAGATCTATATTTATCCCCGACCATTTACAACTTTCTGGCGTGACAATGAACTTGACTTCCCCTTGACCATCTTACCGTATTAGTAGGCTCATCTTTTGAACATATTATTTCATTTAAAAGGCATTATAGACATTTTCCTTAGTATATACAAGCATTCATACGACATGGGGCGTCTCATTGTTGACATGAGAAAGGCACATCAAAATAGCAGCCCATAACAGACCGAAAGGGCTTGATACAGTACCGCTTACCATTCTTCCTTACTGTTACCCTTATATCATACCTTCCCCAAAACGCCAAAAAAAGGAAAAAATCTCATTTCCATCAGAAAGCAATAATTTTTAATAAAGTTTCTCCTCATATTTAACAGTTTTTAACCTGCAAACATTTTTTTCTCTCATTAAAATCCATTGAACAGATAAAATTCGTTCTTAAAAAAAGTAAAACAAAAATCCTCTCTCCCTCGCTCACTTTTCTTTTTCTTTTTAGTTTGGATCTTGTGTATTATGTGGTGGTGGTGGTGGTAAACAAGATGCATTTTACACACCCGTCAATTCTCGCTGATAAAAAGGAAAATCTGAATGATGATGGTCTTCTTTCCTTCGTATCGTATAAATATTATATATTTTTCCCTTATAAAAATCTATTACCTATAAAAGTGTATATGATTTGGTGATAAAGGTCCACGTTGAAAATCTTCTTGCTTTCTGGGATGTCGATGGGATGCTGGTGATGATGATACCTACCTGTCTCCTTGTTATGTGGTACCTAAACTTCCTACCTTTACAGAAATCTCTTCCTCCTCCAACATGAGGAAAGCATGAAGGGATGAACACGCAATACAATGTTCTTCTGTCATGATCCCACGATCCAATGCATGCCGCTTGAAACAACCCTCCGTCCTTAAATTCTTACCTGCCTTACTGCCAAACTGAAAAACCTACCGGCTAGGCTGGTCCGACTGTCTTGAAAATCTTCGTCAATTTCAAACTCAAGCTGAGGAATTACAAGTTACACAAGGGAAGAAAATTTGTATTTACCCTGGCCTCTCCGTCTCCCTCTCTCTCTCTTATAACTTGTCTTGCTTTTTCTATTCTTGCATTCCAATCCAAAATCCTTGTCCGTCCATGGTCTCTCTACGAGAAGAGGATCTCTCTCTCAGGAGGATGGATGGTTGCTGCTGGTAAAATGAAAAGGAATCGAATGAATAAAGCAAAATGCAAAGGAGATTATCTACCCTTTCCATCGTTTCTCCTCTTCTGCCCATGTTTCAGCACACGTAGGATGAGACATTTAAGAAAGGTAGCTTTAGCTTAACTTATTATACCTGAAGTAAAAAAAGGTCTTATCTATCGTCTTCTTTCTGCTCCTTGTATGAAATCAAGCTGTGAGCTGAGCTGATTGTGCGAGAGGTGAAGTTAGGTGAAGTTTTTGAGGAGAAGCTTTTTTTCTCTCCTGAGAGATGTATGGCTATGGCTATATCATCATGGCTTGAATTTCCATTTCTTCCCGTATATCATCATCATCATCATCATCATTACCACCAGTCCAATCCAACAGGTATTACTTATATATAATGAGAGTGCAAGCAAGAGCAACAAGCAGAGTTTCAAGAAGGGATAACAATTTTTAGGGGCTGAAATGCTGAGAAACAATTTACAATGGTAACCGACAATGTAGAGAAGAAAGTGTAACTCAACTCGTATTTTATAGCATGGAGGAACTTTTTTTCTTCAACAAAGCAGAGTCGTCCTCATCATGATCATCAGCGTCGTCCTCAACTTCATCATCATCCCCACATTTTTCGTCTATATGAATTTTATACTGGGTAGATTCTGGTGAATGCGTAGAGCATTGCATTGTTGCCCATACCGTTTCACGCAGAAGGAGCTTCTTAAATGTCCACAATGAATGTAACATTCTCGTTTTTACATCCACCACCAATATATTTACGATTGTTACCTTCACAATCCTTTAAACTAGCTAAAATCTTTAGAGACCAGTTCAGTGTAGTGCATGAGCCCAAAGAGAAAATTGCAGGGGCTGTCTGTGAAAAAAATTTCTGTGGAAATACTCGAGCATGTACAATAATCATAGTTTTATGCATGCAGTCGGCTTGCCATAGCCTGAAAGAACGTCTATGCATTTTTGAAAACACAAAACATTTTGGATTAAACTGAAAATGTGCTACTGGAGGAAATATACTTATACAAGTGATTCCTATTAATTATTGGAATATGAATTCAAGAATAAAAGTGTGGAACAATTCACAACATATTCCAGGAAATAACGTGTTTAATTGGAGGAAATCTTTAAAGACGTAATTAATTGTTGTAAAAGTGTTCGGAATGTGAAGCCACGGAAAATGCCGAGTGTATTTCTTTTCCACAGTGACTCTTGAATGGACAGTAGTGTTGTGGACAAAGAAATCGAGCATGACACAACGCTCCGAAGTGAAGTCTGACATGAATTTATTTCTGGCTGCTTCCTTTTCTGTGTGAATGTGATATGAGAATGATATGGCTTGGCATGGCCTGGCCTGGCATTTATTAGCATATCTCTGAGAACAACACGAAAAACCTAATTGAGATTAGCACAGCCAAGGAAAAATATTTTTATGGCGTTTTGAAAAAAAGCAACCAGTTTGAGGCTGACCAAGATAAAAATGGAAGAAAGAAGAAATGCTTACATTCTTTGCCAAATCATTCCATTCTAAGTTTGGCCTTATCTCCGCTTCTTATCCTTCCTAGAAAGAGTCGTTTTGCCCAGAAAAGAGAGTGTTTTATTTAAACGTATGAAAAAAGGAAAGAAGTTATTGCAGTCAATTTTTAAGACTGTCAGACACTGAAGCTTGGAAGCGGCTTATTCAGAATGGGACATACTAAATACAAAACCGTCGACAAAATAAGCCCTTCATTTTTTAGAAGATCAGTTCAGTTCTTGTTATATTCAAATGAAGTATGAATGTGTTAAAGTGATGACAACCACAATTTAATCTTAATGTTATAATGACATGCTGCTGGAATGCGCTCTCTCCCTCCGCGCAATTTTCTACGGATGACTAAGAAAGCATGAAAATGATTTCACTCGCGTGGAAAAACTCTAATTCATTTTCATGTAAACACGCTCTTTGTATACGAAGATCCAATTTAGCTTAACGAAGTGTGACCGCATGTTTTTGTGGGTGTGAAGAAGGAAAAAAGCATACGCTGTGCAGCGTAGTGAAACGTTCCTGGCGAAAACTTTAGGAAGATAGACAGCGATTCGGGTAGATTGTTAAGTAGTATTGTGGTGAAAACAGTGATTTAGTGAAATTGTGAGTAAATCAGTGCAATCTGTTTTGTTTTGTTTTGTTTTAATGAAGTGAAGTGAAATGTGAGCCGATAAACAGAGAGACGAGGTGAGTATGATGAGACAGGCGACTGTGGATCGTGCGCGTATGACTTGTTGGTGGCGATGGTCATAGAAGCGTCATATGATACATACATGATAAACTGCAGACAAAATGGGAACAAAGCTCTCTAAAATGAAATATTGTTGAGGATAAGTGTTGCATGACTACATTTTATTGTCAAAAAGATTTTTTTTTCTCTCCTGTGCTGGATAATGCAAGTAATGATTGGGAAATTAGCCCGCTGCTCTTCATCCATGCTTCATGAGTTGAAAAGTGGAAGTTTTCTCTCTGAGAGTTGCAAGAGGGAAGCAACAGTCCGGAAGAAGCCGGAGTTTGGTCGCCCTGAGTGACCCCAACATAAAGGAAGTTTCGATGACGGAGGAGGGAAGAGGGAGAACGATGATGCAACGTTGTTGGCATCGTCTCCCATCATCATCAACGTCGTCATCCTCATTCCATGCAATAATACTCATTACTCTTGTCCTTGCTGGAAATGTGCTCAATACCAATGGAGAAGTTAGTAGTAAAGAGCGTCTCACCCGTCGGACCTCCTCTTCCTCGAGAAATGTGGATATGCGGGTGGAGTTCGAGGTGGAGGAGGGTCTCCCTGCGGGAACATTTGTGGGGAGGCTGCCCACAAGACCGGACTACACCTACAGGTTTAATGAGAACGTTGACAAGTTTGTGCTAAATGGGACAACGGGGGAGATCCGCACATCGAAGGAAATTGACAGGGAGGCCCTGACCACCGACAAGTTTGACCTGGTCGTCCTGTCCAGTCAGCCAACGTATCCTATTGAGGTCCGGATCGTAATTAAAGATCGGAATGATCACGCTCCAGCCTTTCCGGAGTCTGAAGTTAGTGTCTCGTTCCCGGAAAGTGCCAGTGCGGGGACCCGAGTGTTCCTTGATACTGCGGAAGATCTGGATGCGGATGAAAATGGAGTGACGACGGATTACAAGATTTGTGATGGGAATGAGGACGAACATTTTCGTCTCGTTGTCACCACGAATCCCAGCGGCGAAGCGCCATTTCTCCATTTGGAAACGACGGGGAAGCTGGACCGAGAGACGAAGCCGTTCTACAGACTGAACATATCTGCACAAGACGGTGGTAGTCCTCCGAAGCAAGGATACATGATTGTGAACGTGTCAGTGAATGACGTGAATGATTTCCAGCCGGTCTTCAGTCACAGCCAATACTCTGTTTCTCTGAATGAAAGTGTCACAATTGGGAGCTTCGTTCTGCAAGTGACGGCAACTGACAATGATGAAGGGGTGAATGCCAAAATCACCTACTACCTTTCTGAATCGGAGACCCAATTTGCGATCGATCCAGAAACAGGCGTCATCACCACTTCTCAGCAACTTCTCAACTGTCAGCAGAACTGCCCGCAAGGTCAGCAGCGTAACTGTCCCAAGAGTTGTGTCTTCACTGTGTTCGCTAGGGATCACGGGATTCCACGGCAAGAAGGGAGGACATATGTCAACGTCAATTTGATCGAGTCCAATCACGCTCCCGTCATCAAATTCCGTTACTTTCCACCCACAGCCAGTACTGCCAATGTATTGGAAACTGCGACGAACGGGAGTGTCGTCGCTGCTATCTCCATAGTGGATCTGGATGAGGGGCCCAATGGGGAAACAAATGTTGAGATTGTATCCGGGAATGAACGTCAACATTTCAGATTGGAGTCCACCCCCTCCTTTCAACTGATTCGAACAAATGCCGTTCTAGACCGAGAAAAGGTCCCCACTTATAACTTGACCATTACGGCGATTGACAATGGAACTCCGCCTTGCAGCTCAACCGCCTACTTGATCATCGAAGTGAATGACAATAAAGATGCAGAGATTTCCTTTGCGAAAACGGAATACTCGGCGATCCTTCGGGAAACCGTCCCAGTCAACACTTACGTTGCCAGTATCACTGCCACGGAGGAAAACATTGTGACTTCAAAATCACAAGTGATTTACTCCATTGTTTCGGGCAATGAGAGAATGTGGTTTCATATTGACCCCAGCACAGGTCTCCTCACTACGAGAGCCCCCCTTGACAGAGAACAGCAAGGAACCGTCCGTCTGAAAATCTCAGCTAGGGATGGTGGACCATACCCGAAGTGGGCGCATGCTCAGATCCGTATCACCATTCGGGATGAAAACGATGAAATGCCTCAGTTTTCTGAAGAAACTGTCAAAGTGACTTTGTCGGAGGATGTTGCCCCCGGAACACTAATAACGACGCTCAGTGCCACGGATCATGATCAAGGAACGAATGGATCTGTGATTTACTCCATTAGTCCGGTGACCCGTCTCAGATATTCCGACACATTCCACATTGACTCTAGCACGGGGAAACTAACCAATGCATTACGATTTGATCGGGAGGCCAGATCCAACTACGAAATCCAAGTGATTGCCAAAGATCAAGGAACTCCCGCATTGTCTTCTACTGCCACAGTCCTGCTAACCATTTCCGATGTGGATGATAACAAAGCCAAGTTTTATCCCATTGAATACTTTATCACCGTCACTGAGGAAACTCCCGTTGGCCAAAGTATCGGCCAAGTGCTAGCAAAAGATCCGGATGAAGGTGACAATGCCATCATTAAATACAAACTGGAGCCTCCGGCAACCCCATTCTTTGCAGTGGAGGAGAAAACAGGGAAAATCATTTTGAAAGCCAGTCTCCGAGGAATCAAAACCAAGCAATTCCATATTCAAATTTCGGCCATCGGGAAGGATGGAAAGAAAAGCGATGAAAATGCTGCCGTTGAAGTTTTAGTTGAGAGCAGCGGGATGTCGAATCACTTGAAGTGCTCCAAAGACACCTACACCTTCTCAATCACGGAGGATCATGGACTCAAAGCTGGCTCATTGGCTGAGCACAGAAGCATCGGCAAAATAGAGTTGGATTCCAGAACAACAAATTTTTCTCCTGTGAGCGGAATCAGATACTCCATAATGGATGGGGACTCCCATGGAATATTTGCCATCGAAGATAGCTCAGGATTGCTCAAAGCTGTGAAGCAAGTGGACAGGGAAGTGGAGGATTTTTACACCCTCGCCATTCTAGTGCGGAAAGGATTTGCTCACGGAACATGCTTTGCTCATGTGAAAATTTTGGATTTGAATGATGAGAAACCAACCTGGGATTTGAGTGATGTTAACGCCGAGATTGACACGAATGCCCCGATCGGGCACGAAATCCTTGTCGCTAGAGCAGTTGATAAAGATGACGGGAGGAATGCTCAGATAATTTACACGCTGTCAAGGAATCCGGACGACATCTTCGCCATCAATTCCACAAACGGTTTGATCTCATTGGACAAATCAATCAGGGAAACTCACCTTACTCAAGTGGACGTGGAGGTGAAAGCCAGTGACAATGGGACGGAGCCCCTCTCCTCCAAACAAGTTTTCCACGTGAAGATCAATCCGGTGAATGAGCATACTCCCGTGTTTGAGCATTCCTCCTATGAAACATCCCTTCCGGAAAGCACCCCAGTCAATACCAGGTTCTACGTTTTAATTGCCAGTGATTCGGATACCGGTTTGAATTCCCAATTAAGTTATGAAATAGTCCAAGGGAACAATGCTGGCAAGTTTGGAATCTTCCCGGATGGAGCTCTCTACGTCAAATCGAGGCTGGACAGGGAGGATCAAGATTATTACTCCCTAATCGTTCAAGTCATAGATCAAGGGCAACCTCAAAGGGCTTCCCTGACTTCCGTCGTGATTCACATCATCGACGAGAATGATCAAGCTCCAAAGTTCACCAACTCTACCTTCACATTCAGCATACCGGAAAATGAAACGAAGGGGACGTACGTCGGCAAGGTTACCGCCACGGATGGCGACATTGGAAGAAATGCAGAGCTGATGTATTCCCTTTGGATGGGAAGTCAAACTGAGAAGGAGAATAGTTTCGTGATCGACCCCAAAAATGGATACATCAAAACAACGAGATCATTCGACAGAGAGAAACTTCTCCACAAAACCGGACAGGCTTTCATTACCATGGATGTGATTGTACATGACAACGGAGTGACAAGGCTCAAAGATAAGGCCCAAGTTGTGATCCACATCACCGATGTGAATGACGAAACCCCAAAGTTTTTAAAGTCAGTCTACAACGCTCAAATATCCGAGGATGCTGCAGTGAGCTCCCAAGTGGTTCGTGTGACTGCCTCAGATATTGACGAGGATTTGAATGGGGACATCATTTACTTCATTAAGGACGGGAATGAAGGGGAAGCATTTAAAGTGGATATGACTACGGGGCAAGTAACCCTGGAAAAGCAACTTGATAGAGAGGCTACAGATAAATATAAGCTGACAATGGTCGCCCAGGATATGGCTGAACGGAATCCGCTCAGCTCGGAAGTGTCGGTCGTAATTGAGGTTCTGGATGTGAATGACTGCATTCCAACATTTTCACCAGCATTTATCAGGTAACATTCATGTTTTTCGAAACTTTCTCTTTGTCATGTTCATCGGCTTAATTTTTTAAAAGTAAAATCGTATAAAATGAGAATAGCATGAGCAAGCATTTTCATCTTTGTATTAATCTCAGTATGATATCCATCATAATTACTATTGCAATTATGCTAATGGATTTATAATTTAAGATTCGCAGCATTACTACTCATACATATTTCATGATATCGTGTGTGTTTTTTGTCCATTTTTGCAGACTTTCTGACCAGGGTTCACTGAACCAAACTGACGAAATCATCAACTCCGCTGCGGTGATGAGCATCGTAGAAATCACTCCAACTTCAACAGAACTTGCAAAATTCCACGCGACGGACTGTGACATCGGGGAAAATCAGCGTGTTTCTTATTCCGTCACCGGAGGAAACCGGCAGGACACTTTCTTAATGAACAGTCAAACCGGGACCCTCCTCTTGAACAAACCACTTGATTTCGAAAAGTACACCAGCTACGCTCTCAACATAACCGCAAGTGACTCCGGAAACCCGAAGCTGTCTTCCTCCATCCTGTTAACAATCAAGGTTAATGATTACAACGATAATCCTCCCGTGTTTCCTTCCACCTCCATTGTTCGACAAATTCAGGAGGGCATCCCGTTGAAAACTCCGATCGTCACTGTATCCGCGGAAGACCCCGACTCTGGAATGAATGGGAAAGTCAAGTACTCCATTAAAGAGCAAGATCCACCCGGAAATCATTTCGGGATTGATAAGGACCTCGGCGTAATCCATACGCTCAAGGAAATCGACCGAGAGTTCGCAGACACTTTCCGTCTCACCGTTGTCGCTGTTGATCAAGCGGTGCCGGAATCGCTGCGCTTATCTTCTGAGAAACTTGTCACTGTCATCGTGGAGGATGTCAATGACAACGAGCCCAAGTAAGGAGTCATTTCATTTTTAATTTATGCTAGATCCCCATCAGCAGTCATCATCGTCATCATCATATCATATCATCAGCCGACAAGTTTTTTTCTCATAGAAGCCTTCTTACAGATAGCCCATATCAGCCTTTACGTAACAACGTTATTTTTCATTTTCTGTATGCGCAAAATGAAAAAATCAGGAATTGCCAACAAAAATACCTTATTTGACTAGCCGAGTAAAAATACATTTTCTCCTCCTCAGTCTGTTTACATCGTTATTCCCCCTTTCCAAAATCAGCTTTCTTTTTTTTCCTTTCAAAGAAAATCGTACAAGGAACAAGCCTCAAAGCATTTACTGATCAAACTGAAATAAAAATACATAATAAGCTCCACAGCATGCGTTGCGTACTTACAGTTGTTACATTAGGTAGTATTGTATGAGTACATACATAAGTAAATGCTTTTGTTTTCAATAATTTTTTTTCCCTATCAGTCACTCCTCATCATCCCGTTTTGTTGCCGTTTCTGTTCTCGTAATCTTTGAAAACAGCGTAGGGGAATTTTATCGCGAAGGAATAAGGAGCAGCAATAGAATAAAAAAACAACAAATACATTAAGTAACAACAGCAGATGCATAGGGTTTTTTTTCTCTCTCTCTCTCTCTCTCTATCTCTCTCTCTCTCTCTCACCTCAGCATTTTATTCATATTATTGCCAGCGTCTCCAAGACAGCATTTCAAAAGGAGTAGTTAGGGAGTAGTAGTCGTGGTAGTATCAAATTCACAATCAGTAAAATGTTGTTCGTATATCATGAGGAGGCTGATGATGCTGTGGATGTGGAATGTAGATTTTTCTTATAGGTAGTAGTAGTCTCGGTAAGGCCGTGTGTGTTGTTTTTTTTTGCGCTGTTCTGTAAGGCGAAAGAACTCATCACACAGCAGTTGAGAGGGTTTAGGAAAACTATAATCTGTTTATCACTGAATTCCTCCACTTGATCCATCCATCGTGGCGGATTGTCCTGTTGCAATAATGTGGATGTTGTTATTGCCAGCCAGTGTTCTGAAGCAATTCACTCACGACTAGCTTTTCTCACCTGTCAAGTCAAGAGTAAAATGGTGAGTGAGCTCACAACGAAAATCCTCATCGGAACAGAAGAGCAAAGCCAGTACTTAACCGTAATGAAATGAAATACGTTTTTCTGTCAAGTTCAGCCAAGGAACAATGAATAAATACGTTCAATTCCTTGGATGGATCGAATGGTGGCTGGTTGGTGGTGGCGATGATGATGATGCCATGGTGTAGGAAAGGGTTGGCTGGTAGCAGACTATAGTTACCTACACAAGTTAAGAGTAAAAGGGACCGGAATTCACTAAACTGACATGGACGAGGCTGATGGTTGTTAGTGGCATTGCTTATGCTCATCATAACTAGTTAGGCAGGAAATCTCTCGCCATTTCATAAAAACAGATTTGTTACGCATTTATACAAATGAGGAGAATGAGAGGCAATAAATTCCGTGACTCAATGTTCTTTTTTTACCATTTATTACAGCCAACATCATAACTACATAACATAACATACATACATGGGTATTATTCCGAAAGAAAAGAAGAAAAAAATATATTGTGCTTTAACATGCTCTTTCTCCTTACACATACCGAACAATCAAAGGGGAAGAGAGAGAGAAAGAGAAATATGTAGATAAAAAAATTGGCAATTATTTTTTTCTTGAGGTGTTCCACCTCTCTTATCGCATAAGGTATAAAAGCTCTGTTCACAAGATTACCGATCCGGAGGAATACATGCACTTATTCCACTTATTAAATTACTATTATTAAGTAAGCAAAATCAAGGAAAATGTTTGCGTTGCGAAACTGTCCATCTGAACTATTGTAAATGATATGAAAGGCATCCATTACATATTACGGGATAACATTTATTTATTTAATTGGATTACTGATATGATTACTAATTCTATGGAGGAGATTATGCCCAGATTTCAACTAATTTGCACGTATGGTTTTTTTCTTTCCCTTTTTTTTTGCAGATTCGTCAGCATGAATGCTGCCGTCCTGATGAAGAATTTACCGGCCTCAACAGAAATCACAAAAGTGCTCGCAACAGATATAGACTCCGAGTCAAACGGAGCGGTGACCTACGACCTCGTGGGTGGTGGGAGTGGAATGTTCAAATTGGATAGGAATAGTGGCTCCCTGTACTTAACCCGAACGGCTGTGGATGTGCAGCCTCGTTATCAGCTCACAGTGAGAGCCACCGACGAGGCAATTCAGAGTCAGCGGAAATCTTCGGAACTCTACTTGATGATCCTCAGCGTTTCTGAGAAGAGTAGTTGGAATGGTCTTACCTTCCAGCAGGGAACGTACTCCGGCTCTATTTATGAGAACGAGCCGATTGGCTCTAGTATTCTGACAGTTACTGCGGACCTAGGGCAAAAGTCTTCGTCATCATCAGCATCATCCCCCTCCCTGTCAACCGGCGTAACGGACAGTGTAGAGTACTACATTACAAATGTTACAAGCAGGGATGGCGTTCTGCAAAATAGGCTATTTGACATCGATGTGAAACGCGGAACAATTTCCTCTGCAGCGATTCTCGACAGGGAGATGGGCGTCTGGGAATTTCAATTAGAAATTTACGCAATCCTTGTCAGCGCCCAAGGACTCACCACTGCCTCTACCCAGGTAAGCTAATAATATATTTCTTTCTCCCTTCTTTGAGGGAAGTGTGACGAATTAGTCTGCATTAAAAACCTTTTAAACTTTAACGAGTCTCCAATGTTGCAAGTTGAGGCACGCCACACGATACACACATATTTCTCTACTAGCGTTTGCCAAATTTTTATCCACCAAGTGTAGAAGATACCACACATGCCTAGTCCAACATTAGTTATGGTCTTCGAAACAAGATTTAATTTTTGAAATAAATTATTTTTTAAATGAATTTTATTTTCCATTTGTCCGTGAATCGTAAAAGGTCCTCATGTGGACTTCATGGCAATGATATTTATCGTAATTTCTGAAAAAGACGAGTGAGCGCTGCTTTGAAGAAGGCAGCTGTCGTAAGTTTTTTATCCTGGCTTGTTAAATTGTAAATGGAAACGGAGAAATATGAATAGTTTTGAGTTGATATCAGTTAGTGAAGTTATAGAGATTACGTGCTTTACTCATAAAAAGCAAGCGGACGATGATGAAATGTCGATGTCTATCCATTTCATTATTATTATTACAATTGGTTTGTTACTAAAAGACTCTTTAAAATTCTAACAAGAAATCCTTCCTAATAGGAATACTTTTACTTACGCTATTGGAGAGGTGGAAATCAAAAAGGATGAAAGTCGTGAGTATACCGTAAAGAAATAAAAATTATTGGATCCTTGTTACTTCAGGTTACTCTCTCCGGTAATTTCCTTGCTGATTGCTACAAGATGAAGGGGTGATTTAAAAATAACATTATTTTTGACTATCGGCAGGTTGTAAACAGAAAATAAGATTTTTTAAACACATGCCGTAAACCAAATCAGACTAGGTAGATTAGATAATATTTTCTGCAGTCTGGTTTGAACCATGATATTGATGGGGCAGTTGTTTTTTTTGAGTGTACTTTATTTTGGACTAGATTACATTTGAAAGTTCTTTTTGGTATCTTTTTAGCCAAGCTAATTAGAACTGGGGTTTAAAATCTCAAGATAGAGTTGGGATTAGTAATAATTTAAAAAAGGCTTCAGACTATGCTGACTAACAAGAGCTTTCAAAATGTCTCCTCCATTTTAATTTGCAAGAAGTAACAACTATATTTTCTTGGACCTTATTAGTCAAGAATATGTATGGATGGATGGCTATTATAAGAGTCATCCAGAGTCATTATAAGTACCTATCTAATGAACAATGCAATTCTGTGGATTTATAAATTTGAAGAAGAAAAAAATACATTTCTCCTCACTCATATTTTACCTCCTGTTTGCCGTTTCCCTGTATTTGATTCCAGTTATGTGAGTTTTCATGTGCAAGCTGAACACCGCAGGATATTTTATTGAAAATAAAAACGTTCATTTCCAAAGCAATGTGTGATGGGATCAAGTATTTAAAATTAATATGAACCTGCCAAGGGAAATGGCTAAAGCACTTCTCTTCGCACTGCCTACTCTCGTTCTCATCCTCGGTTTTATTTTTCATTTATATTTTTTCTATAATATAATATTTTACAACATTTATATTTTACCCACAACAGGCATTATGATGGGTAAAAAAATTTTTTGAGAGATTTTTTCTTCTTCTTCTCGACTCTTCACTTCTTTAACTGCAGAATAAAAAGAGGGATGAAGGCTGTTTGTGATTGTGCCATTGGCTCTTTGGAGAAATTCATATCGGACTAGGTATACGAACTGGGTAATAAGATTGGAGTCAGACATCTGCTTGATATACTTGTACGAAGTTTTTTTCTGCGTGAATAACACCTTGACACCTTGTTCTATTCTATGCATATTCGTATAATTTTTTTTATTCACGAAAGTTGAGAAGCGAGCGGGCATCACTGGGCAGTTTTATGTTGACCACTTGGGTTGGAGGCATTGTTTGTGCTGGTCTGATCAACACGATCCGATCATCCCTGCAGTACAGATGAGGCTTGATAATTTTCTTTTATCATGAAGATGAAATGAAGATTCAACAATCAAACGATTACTTACTTATTTTTTTTTCTTCTCCTGTGCTCATATCATATCATATCATAGCCTATCTTGATAATGTGTGTACGCTTATAATAAAGAATACACATTATTTTTTTTCGACTGGGGGTACAGGTTGAAGTAGCAGTTTTAAACAATTACGCTCCGTGCTCATTGGTCACTGTCGCACAGCTACTACCTTCAATTCTGGTGACCGAACCGCATATTTTATGATTGTTGTTCTGTTCACATTTACAACACCCGTCCAATATATTTTCCAGTTTCGCTGACAATGAGTAATAGGAATCGTCCCTGAAGTGATTCCTGCTCGGCTCCACCAAACACAGTACTTGGGGTGCTTGATGAATTCGCAACAAGTTACATAAGACAGGCTCGCAGCTGCCTTAACAAGCATTTTTGGCTAAAGGAAACATTAGATACTAAATAAGATCCAAACTTCCAAAAGCAGACCGGAGAGGGTTGGTTGAGGCTGCTGTGTGTTCTATGTGAAAGGCTTCACTTTCGTCATTTCATAAATTAATAACCTTTTTTGTATTCCACTTTTATGCTCAAGCCGTTCTCAGCAAAAGTTTTTAAAGATATCATGCAAAACAGCCTGAAAAACTGCGACTGCTCGTGAAAGGCATGGAGCATGTATGAATTTTTTTCAGCATAAAATATATTACATTTAGGCAGGATAAAATATTGCATAAACCGGGGGACAACAATCGTCAAGAATGGCATAATAGAGAGCTCTAAAGGTTGTTTCTCAGAAAATGGGAGAAATGGGAAATCCTGTAGAAATGTCGTTGGTAGAGAAATTTATTCACACGAAAAAAGAAGCATATGTGAATGTGATGTGAACTTCTTCATATGAGTTGAGCCTCTCATAGCATCACAGTTGGCTACCAAATAGGTAGTAATATTTTTTGATGGAGTAAAAAAATCTTTCCTAATTACTTCGTCATAATTTCGTTTTTTAATATCCTAGAACAGTTACCTTTTCGTGACATTACTTTTGAACTGGTCCTAACATCCTCGTTTTTTCTTCAAAAAACCTTCGTAATATCCTTCCAATACAAAAACTTTTAACTGTCTTTTCCTTTTACCAAAAAAAAAGCCACAATCGAGGAACAATGTTTCCTTCACGTACTCATTTCCTCACATTCTTTTCCTTTCCTGCCGAAATGTTTCCCTGATTCTGAATTCACAGAAGTTTTATGGTAGCTTTTAGAAGCGATAAAGTTTCTTTTTTTTGTAGCTCATAAAAAAATTTCTGAAATGAGTAGAACGAAAGGTAAGAATTATAAAAAAAAACATTCTAGGGCCGTAGTCGCTATTGCTATTTACCTTTTATTTTATTTTTTAAGTTGGTTCAGTCTGCTCAGATAGATACATCTTTGTTGCTGGTGCAGTGCTGCCATGCTACCAGTATGAGTTTACCTTGTTATTTTAGAGTCTGGTGTGAGTATTACTTGCATAACTTTTTGAAAGGTACTTACATTACCGAGGAAGACGATGCGCCATTATTAGTATGTTTTATGTGTATTTTCTCTTCTATATTTTCTCTTAACAAGTTTACCTCTTTTTAAAATTTGAAGAGCGACTCCTCAGCTTCAGCCTCTTCCTGCTAGACGACATGGAGAGGCAATAAGACCTAAACAATAATATCTTTGGAATAATGGTCCTCGTCCTCACTAAATTCTAAATGCATGGATTAGATTTTTTTTAGTAGAATGGACTCTGGAGACGGTGGTGGTGATCTGATCATGACTCTTTCTGTGTGGTATGATGGAAGTGGGAATGAATATTTTTTTTTAAAGAAGGCACTACCTCACTAAAATACCTATACAATAAATTTTCCTAAGCAAAACAAACGAAGAACAGCAACCTTGAGTGACTGGAAAGTGACAGACTTGATCCCTTGAAAATGATGTGAAGTGGATGGGATGTGACGGTATATGCTTTTATAACAGGGGAAAGGTAAAACACAAATCTGTAGCTAAAAAAAGGGATACTGTTCCCAGGACTACTAGAAGGAAGGAAATGAGTTAATTTTTTTATCTGCCACTTCAAATCTTCACGTAGTCGTCCAGTCCAAACCCAACCAATGCGGGGGTGATCATCACTCCAGTGAAACGAATTTCTTTCTAGCGTAACAGGGAAGACTATTAAGATAAAGAAGAGAATCGTATTCCCTACTACCTGGTAACTTTTCCGCTATAGACTTTTTCCAAGCAGTAAAATAAAAAATTTTGGTTTGTCAGTCAGACTACAATTTTTTTCATACGTCTGCTATTTTTTTCCCTTCACTTCAATATTGTCTTAGCTTTTTACCGGCGTTTGGGAATCTAATCTTGTACTGCTTCGTATCTGATGTGTTCTATAAAAAAATATTTTGAAAAAAGGATTGCATCTTCTCTCGAAATCTATGCTTCAGTGGAAATCCACAAAATATGAACAGATTGCAGGTGCTTTCACAAGTCCGTCTAAAGTTATTGTTATACAGGGGAAAAAATGAGACAGTGCAGGGAACTGTCTACCACAAGGATTCAACTCTCTCTCTCTCTATGCTTAAAAAACTACTCTCGTTGTAAAGAAAATGCGCTCTGTTGATGACTGCAACTAAAATTAACAAAGTATAAGAATTTTTTTTTTGGGAAAAATCTCTACCTTAAATATTAATGGTCGTAGTACGGTCATTTCTTCTCACTGAAACTAAATGAGCATAGCAGAACAGCATCCACAATCAAAACAGAAATGCATACACTCATAGTTTATTGTTGTTAGTTATTTTTCTACATGTATTTTATTGTTGTTTACTTCATCGGCTTTGGCCATTTAGTTTTTTTTCTGCTTCTTCATCTTTTGGTTGGTGCAGTTGTTATATCATTTCAGCACCAAAATATTGGCGGAGATGTACAGAGGAGAGATGTCTGACGGGAGGATGCGTTTTTTTCTCTTCTCATTCTTAATGATTAGCGACGACGATGTCGGTAAAGTTGCCTATCTTGACTTGGCTTTGGCTGGTTTGGGCTCCGCCGTACGATAATAATTTATCAGTTTTTACTACATTTACAACAGCTAGCGAGGAGTTACTTGCGAGCATTCTCTCAAAAGACATAAAAGCAAAAACTGTTGTCGGTAACGTGATATTTGTCTGGGCTGGATTCTGCTCCTCATCATCACATACTTAGGTCGCTTATTAATCCAAACGCGGCCCTAACATTCAAACCGGGGTAAAGTACGGAAGATATATTTGTCTAGCTAAATCACCCTCTCTCCCTCAAACTCGATCACTGTCCATCTCTACCTTTGTGAGTAGTGAGGCAATAAATCTATAAATTTAAAAATAAATCTTTGACTTATTTCGTACTTGCATAAAATGTGGAGTTGCTGGGGGAATGCTGATGGTTGTTGTTAACAAGAAGAAACGGCACGTTTTTGAAATGTGAGGGATTGAAGTATTCCCATTCCTGTGAATCTTTGATTTAATTTATATCCCTCATGCAATTAATTATGTTCATCTGCAGCAGGAATATGGAATAGGTATGTTCTTCGTCCGAGTACGTGTACTTAGGCATCCAACTGAATCCGTCTGGAATCCAAACTGCATTAATTTGTGCAAGTGTGTTTTGTAAGCCGGGCTTGGGTTATGTATAAAAAAGGAAATGATTATGATTAGGTGGAGAAGATGGAGAGGGCTAGACTGCTAAAGTGTACTACTACTACACAAGGCTTGATTTTTATGCATCTAATCAATTGTGATGATGATGAGTATCTAGTAGAAAGAAGGGCTCTTGTCCGATTAATCATTGTCCTCTTCATATTTCGTGTCTTCTCATTTGATACTCAGTCAATACAGAGCTTTCCTGTGAGCATAAAATCTCTTCGTCATCTGGAATGGTGAAGTCATGGAAGGGTAAGAAAAGCTGGTAAGGGGAAAGACGATGATGATAATAATAATGCCAAGGTGTGTGTGCACACAGTGCACTCTCGAACGACTCCAAGCAACGAAAATCATAACACTTGTCATCTTGATGCGCTATGCATATTAATAAATATGAAAAGCATTCCTTCATCCAATCCACCCAACAATCCTCCACTACCCTTTCCTCCAAACGGGTTAGGAAGATGGTGTGGTGGCATCACTTCTGAAATAACAATAACGTTTAACTCATTGTGAGAGCTCCTCCATCGAGAACAATGCTCACTTTACATCTTACCACATGTCAGAAGTTTTATGGTTGAAGGGAATACCTACAGATTATTATTTTTTTTTGGAAACGTCATCACGTCACATTATACTTACTACCCTTTATGGCCATATTTAAAGGGGAAAAGGGCCACCTCTATGGAGGAGTCCTCTGGACACTTATTTTCATTTCTTCGGGATTTTTTCATATAGTGCTAAAATTGAATTGATCCATTGAGGGGAATCCTCTGGACGTAAATAAATATTGTTTAATTTTTTTTTGTGAAGAATTTTCCTCCACCCTTGACGTCCACTTGTCGTCAGCATATATAGGTAGGCATAAGTCGTCAAAATAATGGTATAACTATGTAACTATAGTCAAAAGACTGCCACCGAGGATCCCTGATGCTCCCAGATAAGTTTTCAATTTCAAATATGAGCATAGAGAGGTAACTACTTTAAATGTTATGATGGGTAATAATATTGTATTCCGGGTAGAATTCCTCAGCCCAATAATAAATTCTCGACGCATTTCATACTCTCTCACACCAACATAACCACGCCATCATATTTTATCATCCTCATCATTCAATTCGGTATTAAAATATTATTGTTATTATTATGACTACATATATTTCCATTTACGTTCTCAATGGAGAGACATTATGAGGATGATGAGATGGCTTAATGTGAAGCGTACTTGTGAGCACTGAACAATTCACAAGGATTTTCCCTTCATATCTCTCTCTTTTTTTTTAAAGAGAATGGGAAAAGGTGCTTTGTATGCATCCAGAGAATCCAGACTTGTGGACGGACGTTTTCAGGTGAGGCAGGCAGGCCGAAGACATGCTACTTTATTGTTGAAGGAAAAAGCATTGTTGCATCTAAGTTGAGGTAGTTATTATTATTCAACTGGACCACGCATAGCTACAATATGAAGAAGAATCACATATTATGAAGAAGAAAATATTATTGCTCAGCTCTTGTTTTTGTAAATGAGTTCGAGTTCCGAATCCTGTCATTCTTTTTTTATAAAACTGAGCATTCAACTACTATAACTTCTCCAGAGGAAAAGTTTTTGGTGAAGAGGAGCGGAGCGCTGATGGTTAATGCTAGGATAAAATCCACGTATTGAATTCCTATTAAAGACGAACAAAAATGTTCCCTTCACTTTTCCCAGTTTCATACTTATAGCATGGACTATTGAGTGTTTTAATTCTGGCGTTGTTGCATTGGTCTCCGGCTGATGATAACGATGTGAAGGTATGATAGTGTAAAAAAAATGGTTTGGGGATTGGGAAGCCTCTCTCCTGAGAGGTTCCTTTTTCATGAAGCTTTTATGGCAGTTCAAGGACCACGAATTTTCTTGAGGAGGGCTGGCTACGTCTCCAGCAGAGTCTTAGCTTTGCACCCTGCTGATCCCTTTTCCCCATTTTTTAGATACAGTCTTTAGGCCTAAATCAACTTCCAAAAGTGTGCAATAAGCTGTTTTTTAGTTTTAGTAACCTACCATGCTAGCAACTCACTTTTTTATTTATCTCTTGGGTAATCCAATTGCACGTAGGTAGTTTCCCCTTAGCCGTTCTAATAATTTTAGTGAGCTTGCGTTCCGGCAGTTGCATTCCACAGTGTTCAGCAGCAACTACTTTTACCAAAAGCTTAGATAGTTGGGTCGTTGGGAATTATTCTAAAGTGCAGGCTTCAAATGCAGATAATGAATACTTTCCCGGCTTCATCCGACATTGCTTGTTTGCAACTATAACCAAAAGATTTCCAAAAGTTAATTTCGATGACTCTTTATAAAATGATGCCAGCATATAGTATTATCAGCTCTGACTTATTGTATTCCAATTGATGACAAAACATTAAAAAACTCATGATACATTACAAACGCGTATGATGCAAACCTCCAAAAAATAATTTCTCTATCTCTGGAACTCTGTCTCTCATATCCCGCTGATTGTTTGTCTCATTTGATTCCGTCCTTATTCTCGAGCTCCTCCTAGGAACTCGGATGATGACAGTCAATTTTTATGATGAGTTTGCAGATTCTCCCAGAAAAAAGAACTAACTATTTTTGTACACTTGTCTTTTGCTTAATTTTTTGTGATCAGTAAATTATAGCCACTCATCCCCCTCTCAACTTTCACGTAGGAAGGTGATGAAAGAAGAGAAATGAAAATGTAGCTTATTATTTAGGGCCACTTTCAGTTTTAATTCTATATTCGTTTCCTTTATAACTACATAATCGAAACAAAGATCCACTTGACATGCTGGTCTTCAAGAGGGAGAGAGAGAAAGCGCCCTGTGTGTACCTACCCTGCTAGTAAGTCTGCATGCGTCGATTTCTTCTGTAGATTACAAAAACAAAATGCATCTCATTGCAACAATGCAAGGAAACGCTGCAAAGGGAAGTTACCTAAGGAAGGATTGTGTCTATCCGTGTAATCATCATCATCATCATTATCATGATGATGGTCATCATCCTCCTCCTCCTCTCATATGCATATAAAACTGTTGCGAGACTTTTGCTGCGGCATGAAAACAAACAGAGTATGAGAGAGGAGAACTGTTGTAGGCCTATGCATGTAGGTATTAATGATATGTAAAACAAGTGGGGCAATGTCACGATTTCCACATCAAAGATCGAGTTAGAGCGTTTATTATCATATCAAAAAAAAAATCTTAAACTTGTATATTTTACTTTTTCTCTTTGTCTCTCACTCACTCAAAAATCTGAGCTAATCGAGTGGAGTTATAAAAGGCAAATGATATAGTAAATGCAGATGCACATAATAAGTCCTTATGCCAGCATCACTTCTCATACATTGTATTATTGCGATAAATATACTATGTAAAAATTAGTCATATACCTACGATGATAGTGCCAGTGGGACACATGATTATAAAAGGGAAATCCTGACATCAAATCCTATCGATTTTTGGTAGAGTAACATATAGCCCATGATTTCACCCAAAATGTATTGATGATGGGTGCATTCTTTTTTTTCACAAACAATTCAATTTCATGTTGTGATCTTTTAAACTTTTTTTCTAGAAGCCATGTCGGTCTTTTACCTTCTTTTCAAGTTGCGAAAAAGCTTTTGCGTGTGCTTACTAGACACTCGCAAACACGAGCATCAAGCTCGACAGACAAAAACAATCGTTTTCAAATACTTGACTTTAGCTTTGTTTTTTTTTGTACTGGGTTTTCCTTTTTGCTAGTCCCATGCTAATATTTGGCAGTCATTATGGTATTAATAATAATGATTAATATAATGGCGGCCGTATTGTTCTGAACCGTTTATTACTTCCCTAATTGTTAATTTGCTCGTGATTAGGATTTTAAAATGTTGTTTTTCAGTTGTTTTTTTTGTCACAAACTTTGTATAAGGTTATGTGAAGGGAAAAGCGATACTTAAGCGTTTTCTGATTGACGGAATAAATGCTCTGCAATTTTTTTTTCTTTCTTTGAACAAAAACTCATCTGAAGTGGGATAAATGACATCATGAAAATGGGATGGATTGACCATTGGTCAGCATATGGCCTTAAAAAAAGTCCACATAATGTGACAATTAAAAGGAAAGGGGAAGAAAAGCATTAGATATGTTTTTCTTCTCCCTCTGCGTTTTTTATTTGTAGCAGACTACATGTATACATCTGCGATATGATATGGAAACGATCAAAATGCATACATGATGACATTTTAATCTCACTGTTAATGTGTAAAACTTGTTTCGCAAGATTCCTTTGACATCCTTACATAAGCATGAAGACACCAATTTGTAAATTTTGATTTGTAATGTCCACACATACAAGCACAGTACATACGTGCATATCTACAAGTATGCATAATATGTCCTCCTCCGTCGATACTACTCAGATAATATGTTCGGAAAAAGATTGAAATGAATGCTTATAAACAACTTGCATTTATACATTAGTTTTTATTTTCAAGGAATTGATGTAATTTAGAAGCATATAATATGCTTCTTATTCTTATAGTCGAGAAAAGTGCCTCTGTCTGTCTGAAGGCGAAACATAAACTACATTATAACACTCCACCGTATCTTATCTAAAGATAAAGGTAATACATTACATTTTATAGATAAGGCCTAGTCCTTTCTCAAATTCTTCTCTCGAATTTACAACTTTTTTTTGGCGTTGGCGCTCAAGAATGCTCTAGGTCATGAAACTTTGAATACTTTTTGCCAGATATTTCAAATTCACAATCGTATAGTTGCTTAAAATATAGTGGAGAGGCCATGCCAATCAATGATATAAGAATCGTTGCCATTCGCAATATAACAATGTTATTATGCATTACATAATAGAAAAGTTTACAAATAGTAGCTGCCAAAAATGCAACATTTCGAATTTCTGTAAAAAGGCCTCAGTCTTGTATCACCATATTAAAGCCTTTCCTGATCTCATTTCAGCCCATTATCCTATTATCAGCTTTTGGAAAGGAAAGGGTTGGTTATTTTTACGCAAACAAAGCGCAGGCCGACCACAACAATTTACTTTACCCATTCCAATGTATTTAATTCCTCGGTATGGTTTTTTTTTCTGAAACCTTTGTACTTTACTTCCTGGAGAGGGCTCGGAGTGCCATCATCATAAAAATTACAAGATTTTGAAAAGCCAAAGGATTGAAAAGGCCCTTCTCCTCCTAACTAGTTGGACGAAACATGTGTAACTAAAAATGATATGTATGACTTGCAGAGGGGGGAACGGAGAGGGTTCCCACTTTTACATGCTCCATGATCAATTTTTTTTTACTGTTCATGATGATGATGACGACTCGTTTCTTGTCATTATCACGGTTATCAAAAAAGATTGTGAGATGTGAATGACGGGTATAAACTCTTTAAGTGACGGCTTTCCGGTTCATGAATTTTTTGAAATCCTTTCCACCACAACCCCACAACCACCACCACCACTATCTCTTCCACTCTCCATGAGCCTCGTATAATAACATCAAAGGAAGAAAAAAATACGTAAGGATTGAAAGAAGAAGAAAAGACGTCGGAAAAAAAACCTTTCCTCATCAAGTTTTTAGTTGCTGGCTGGCTGGTACACCCTGATTTTGGAACCCTGCTGTGAACTTCTATTGAAAAATATTTGTTATCTTCCACTACCTTTAATCTTCTCAGACGGAGCTATTCTCTTTGTATGTTAAAATTTTGTGCTATCGTATCGCAACATGCACTGCTCTGCATCATCATCATCATATTAATAAATGCAACAGCATAAGCCATACCTTCCAATCTGAGCAGTCAGTCGTTGTTGCCCATTTTTTTTCCTCTTTAAGTCGAGGAAGAAAGGAAGGGCGAAAGCAAAGCCAAGCTCTTGTCTAGTGTAAGTAGAGTAGAAGGGAAGAAATGGAATCTCGGAGCGTCGGGCTCAACTTTTCTGCCTGGTAGCAACTGAAATAGCAGTGATGCTGGGCTCATACTAGGGATTGGTGGCAAAGATGTCTCTACTCATGTTTCATGTATTTTCCCCGTTCACTCCCTGTAATCTGCCTGTCTAACATTGGACGTAGTTAATAGGTCTAAGTGTCCTAAAGATATTTAATTAACATTTCAAATTAAAGCATATTACCGCTTGTACTGAGCAGTTAACCCCATTTTACAGTAAAACCAACAAACTTAATTGTGTAACGGTACTGGATGTTACGTACAGTTAAGATGAATTCTAGGACTCCACAAACTGAGGCCGACGGAGTTCCTTTTTCTCAGAAGCAGTTCAACAGTAGTTGTGTTCTGTTGGTTGTAATTCAACTGTAAGCTTGTGTCATGTATTAAATGTCAATCCCCTGTGATTTACATTTACAAGTTATCAGGAAAAAAAGTGGCCGGATATGGTCAACAACATGAATGAACATTTTTGAATAAAAGATGCTATGAATCGAAAGGTGTCATATTAGTTTCGTTTTCGGTAAAGGAGACGCTCTCACCCAACAATGATATTCCACCCACGTTGAACTTGAGCCGTAAGAACGGAATGGTTGTATGTATTCAATTTGTAAATATTTTCCACTCTCATTCCTCAATCTTCTCAATGAAGTGCATAAAATTTTCTTTGAGGTATGACACCGAGTGTGAGTCCAACTCCTACTTAAGAGTTTAAAAAAAAAAAAATATCCTACATGACAGGCAGAAAAAAGCGCACACAATTTTTTTCCTTCTTGTTCAAAAAATTTGAATGAACAATTTAGTCTTCCCTTTTATTAACATTGTTGGTCATTTATAAGGACTAAAGATAAATCATGGAACACTTGAATAATACAAGCTCACAAAGCGACAGCTTTACGACAACCATTCTTCCCCAGCTTACAAGGAAACTGAAAAGAATAAAAGATTCTCCAAAGTGGAAATAAACATGAATCATATGGCTGTTTTGATATATGAATGAAAATCGTGTGAAGGAATTGAAAAAAAAATCAGTAAGATTTTTAGGTATCCAAAAGCATTTTAAGTTTTCCTCATCGTCCTCATTACCAACGAGAAACTGATTTTTTTCTTCTTGGTCTATACAAGTTTAGGCCGATCGGCTTTTCTTTTCTCTCAAACTGAAAAGCCATATATTATGTTCTTCCCATTGGATTTTCATAAAAGGTGAACTTATTGAGCTTCTTTTTCTCTTGACCATTTTGTGTGTTTCAAAAGGAATTTTCTCCTGTAGAAAACGGTACACGAAATTCTCATGAAAATAAGTAAAAGAGGTGTGTCTAAAAGGGAGAGGAATGTTTTTTTTTGTTCAAGAGGATTCTTTTTCTTACTAAATATACCAACCTACGAAATAATATTCTAAAGGGATGAAAGTGAGCAGGTGCTCGAAGAGTGGCCACATAGGTAATTTATGTGTTTTCAATTATTATTACCTACTTACTGATGTTGGCCAGGTAATCTCATATTCAGGAGTAGCAGTAAAAGTACTTAAATTCACAATGTTAAAAATATTTTTTTAGGAAAAGTATTTATTTCTTTATTCCCTTGAATAATGGTGACCTACCACAGAATGAGGGTTACTTTATTTCTGCTTGAACAATTTTTTTTTAAACATGGTTGAGTTCAGATGCCGTAAAAGACTTCCCGGAGTTCAAAAGTGTGAAGAATAATTATGTCATAATAGGATATGGTCATAAAGGAGGATTCCTTTCCTTGCTGAATATTTTATAAAGGAAGAGTAATTTTTTTGTGAGGACATTTGATGATCACAATAAAGTTGAGAATAAAAAGTGACTTTTAGCACAATAAAAGAGCGAAATGTATGGATGAAGGCAATAGCAACTGGTGAGTGTCCGGTTGTGAATGACCAATAATGAGAGAACAACCAAGCATGAACCTCCACAGAGAAAACGCTAGTGTGGCCAAGCATCCATATCTCGAAAAGGCGGATTATTCGCATTCGCACCCCCCTTACTAGAAGATTCTCTCGATAATGATTACTATCGTGAGTTCAGTGTGAGCCAAAACAACAATTAGAAAAACAAGAGCAATTTGGAAAGAGTGGAAATAACCTTTGATGAAAAAAGCAAAAGGAAATTTTCATTGTCGTCTGACAGGATTCTGAAGATGAAAAAGGAAAGCAGAAGGAGTAATAACTAGAGCATTTTGTCATTATTACCCAAAAGGATCGCCATATTATTGATGAAATTGCATTTTTAGGCGCACATAGATTGCTTCTTTGAGCGTTGAGTTGAATAGAATGACTCCTCTGGCTACACGCCGATATCGAGCTCAACCTCAGCTCATTTCCTTATCAGTAATCACCTTCTTAATTGATTTTACTGCGAACAAACATTACACTTTTTTTCGATTGTGAGGAATGATCAAGATGAATTCAAACAACTTACAGAAGACTAAGCTCAGTTTAAATAATAAGTGGATAGTTATCCGCTTAGATTCGTCCCCTGATGAAGAAATTGGTATAATTTCGAAAGCTTGGGTTAAATAAAGTTTTTATTTAAACTGCAATCATGTGCTCCGACTATAATCTACAGCTATAAGCTTCCCGGTTTTTTACAGTAGTCGTCGTTGTCTTCCTACCGTTCCCTTGGAATAAATTTAACTCCGCTGTCCCATTCCATTTATCTATTCCATATCGGAAAAGATGATGAGAGTAACCAGAAAATTTTGATGAATAATGGGGACATGTAAAGTAAACTGATCCATTCGTGTTTTCATTCCACTGATCCTGAAGCTTGGCTTTGGCTGATTGATATTTATTTTTTCTTTGAGTGATTGAGCTAACGCATAAAAATGAAAGGTGAATAATTTGAAGCGTTCAAAATAATGAACTTTGCAATTCATCATCGGTGACGGGAGGAAGATACGCTTTATTCAATCCCACAAAAGAAAGTATAAGAGAGAGAAGATATGCACATACTTTTCTTCTATCTATCTATCTAAATATATGTATCTTGTTGGAGGAGAGAAAAGATTTAGGATGAAGAAACCCCTGACTACCTCTACCACCTCTACAAGTAAACCGAAAACGGGGATGAAAAGTTGCTTCTATATTTCTTTATTTTTTGCTGTCCTTTCTGCGACACATTCATTCACAGTAGTATGAAGGTTTTTTAGCAATGAGATGAGCTGAGATTCGACTTAAAAGTTGACCCATCAGCCATCACTGGCAAAGTAAGGGAAAAAACCTGAACTGATCAATGCAATTTACATTAGGTGAATGGGATCATTTATTCATCCCTGCAAGATGATGAACGTGTCCGTCCCAAATCTGGCCGGTATAACTGAATCGGGGAGAAGAAGCATACCATGTGAATGGATATGTGTAAATCCCTCCGCTTAATCCTCATTGTTTTTTTTCTCTCTCTCTTTTTTCTCCACTTTGGCCCGGCATGAATAGTGAACTATAACGTCCCATTCCGATCCGAATCAAAAGGTTTCTACAATTAAATTATATTCATAATGAATTCATGTAAAATACAAAGTACCTATGTAGATGTATTTGAAAATGCATTTTCTTCCTCTCCAATCTTTTACTACGTACACTCGACTACGACGGTTTGTTGTGCTACAGGCTGTTATTTCCTTCATGACGGTAATAATAATGATGAGCTTTTTACCTTAAAAAAATTATTTTTGCATATTATTTATTTGCAAAAATAACAATAAATAAAAATACATTTATATGCATACTCAACTGACTTTTGGTTGAACTGAAATACATTTTTTTTTAAATATGGATGGATTGGATAAAGAATTCCTTCTTATATTTTTGACCTGCATGCCTCTAAAATACTACATGTTATCTCTTATTGCTCGAACAGTGTGTGTCTGTCTGCTCTGTATGCACCCTAGTGCTCGTGAACATTATACATTTTTCTTAATTTATTAACCTGTTCCCATTGAAGTTTGTGCAAAAAGTGTTTCCCTTACTATGTTATTAGAGATTAATCCCCGTTTTTTCCTCGCTGCTGTCGACATCGACAATGAGAAAAATATAGCCGAAGGTGCATCATAACAGCAACCAGCCAGTTATGCCAGAACCGAAACAACTACAGCCTCATGTGTGAGAGTACGAGTTGGGTGAAGCCGTCTTCAAAAGAAGAAAATGGAGAGAGAGAAAAACGGCAGGCCAAAGTAACCCTTCAACTCATGGCATGCCATGACGGCATATGCTCCTCACCACTTCGAACTTATACATTCATTGCATAATTCAGTTTTTCTACTTGTCTGTTTTTCACCGAAGCCAAAAAGGAATAGGGTGGACGGACGGACGGACAATATAATCTTGAAACGGAGATGAAGAAAAAAAAACTTGCAAGAAAAGTTGTTATGAGGGCTTAAGCCTGTTGCTGCCGTCCTGTCACACTACTTCACTATTTTCAGTGAATGATGGTCACTGTGATCCGATAGCAAAGGGGGAAATTGGGAGCCCAACATTCCTCTTTGGTTTTAATTCTAGAGAAGGAATAATTTATTTATATGCAAAAATGCACAACCATAACTAACCTGAGCCTGAGCACTTTTTTTATCCCTCTCGCTCCCTCTTAAATATGTTTCATTTATCATTATCATTTACCATTATTACTGTTACTTGTTCCTTGAACAGTTTTTTAAAATACTAATGTATGAAT
>JAQGAI010000024.1:0-34423 GCA_034696905.1 Lepidocyrtus violaceus | reverse complement strand
CCCCCCCCTGGTTTGTTTGGTCACAGCAGGTCAACAATGGTTACGAAGCCTTTATTACTCCCAATTTAAAACACAGTCATCGCTCCACCCGATCAAGGAAGGTACTGACTTGACTCACTTATTGCTTCCAACCTAAGTATTGTACTCGACAATTAAGAAATACTGTCATGTCACTGGTTTAGACAGGCGAATAATATCTGCATTCTGTTGTGTTGTATGTACATACATACTTCACCGTGATATCTGAAGACCTCTTTAAAATGATCGAGCTGTGATGAGTTGGATTTGACTTTTGCTTTCAACCTGACAGGTCACAACCTCAACAATATGGATGGATATCATATCATAAGTCACCTCTAGTACTGATACTACTCTCATATGTGCATTGTTAGATTTAACAATTAACTTTTCTGTAAAGGTAAGCTTATCGCCGCAGCCTACAGAATAAAAAACATCAACGAGTGGATGGAGATGGGGGAGTGGGGAATGTGGGGATGCATATGAATAGGTTTTAAAATTGCAAACTGATAATTTATAGATACCTAGATACTTTGTGGATACAGTATTCTCCCTTTCATTTCATTCTGTCTCAGTCTCGAGTACTTTACTTTGCGTGTGTATGTGCGTTATCAACAAAAATTAACTATATTTTTAGCATAGGTACATATGTCAAAGGGGTTAGAGCAAATAACTATTTCTTAAGCTCCTTCTTACAAGATCATCAGCAAAACATTGTTCCCTGTCAATGCCTGCATATTCAATCTAACATGGATGATTTTTCAAACGCAATTTACAGCAAAAAAAATCTTAACAGCCGAAGAAAAAAATGAATCTGGGCCAACGAGACATCAAGATAAAATTATAATTCATACCTATATGACAATCAGCAATAGAGCTTTATAGAATTATAGTGGGAGTGGGGGTGTAAACTAAATTACTCAAAGTCTATAAAAAAGGGCAAGTAAACTGAAGATGAGTACTATGGGAAAAGTATCTGACTAAAGAGCGGAAGTCAATCGACGTCGTGCTTCCTTACTATCACACATCGTCATCCTTACCTCCAACTCAGTTGTCATTATTCTTGCACTCTCGAGCTTGGGTTTGAATTTTATTTGATGCTGCTAATGATAACGTGTAAACTTACAATCAAAGTAGGTAGGTGAAGGAAGAGGGGAAGAGAGAGAAACGACGAAACAAAATAAAAAAAATAATGATAACTATTAATAGGTATTAAATATGAGTATACAACAGTAATAATGAATAGGGAGGGAGGGGATGAGGGGAAAGGTTTATTAGTTTGTCTGAGAGCAGGTTACTCTAATTCTTCTCTGATAGTGAGTATAGGTAACTATTGGCATAAGTGATGCGATGTGTTGATGCGAGGGATCTACAATGCAATGTTAGATTTGTTCTTCGCGAATAAATATGTCAAAGTTTTTTCGATAAGCATGTGAAGGCAGCTGCGGGCTCTGCGTGACTAACTGTGATACGGATAGAAGAGTATCGCTGAAGAATGCAACGAGAGTCGGATAGCCGGATTGATCAAGAGAAAAGTTCCCATGATACGTACTTACACCCTTATAATAGAGATAATATGTTTATATGTGCACGAGCCATGATCTTTCCCTCCTCGGACGATGTCGGTTACTTACTAATATCGAGTAATATCGCAATTAAAACAAATGAGTCAAAGGCACAAAATTTTATTTTCCTTTAACACACAAAGCAACGAACTTTGATTTGAATTTGTCGTGTTGTTATTGTTGATGAGGATGATGATCATGACATGACGTTGTCATACAAAAAGAGTGAGAGTATTTTTTTCACCTCGATTTATTATTATTGTTCGTGGTAAAAACGCAAACTTGTTCGTTGATGCCGAGGGAAAATAAATTTTATTTTCGAAGTGATATAGCTGGTGCTGAATGTTGTCGTGATCCTCCTCAATCCTCCTCCTCATCCTTTTCACAGGAACTTGTTGCACATGCATGGGAGCAAATGAATGGGAATTTTGAAAAGTAAAAGCTGTCGACCTGCTTAACAAATATTGCTAGTTATAGTTATCCGTTTTATTTTTAAAACTTTTTACATTCAGACGTTGGAGGAAATCTGCAATGATTCATGCTTGATTTTTTTTAAAGGAGAAGTATAATAATGACGAAGGAGTGTGTCCGTAGTACGTACATATGTTTCTATTCAAAGTGGGAAGTTACTTGCATGAATCAAGGTTAATATTACATTTTACTTTCAATGTTCTTCTCTTTCACTTTTGTTTTCAATGTCATAGTCTTGGATGTTGAATTCAAACTGACGACGAGAGACATTTTTATAACCCTCCGCCGCATCGACCATGTCTTTTACCTTTGTGTGAATAGATACATATATTAAGTAGTATGTACATATAACGAGCAGTAACGTTCATGTCTCATGCGCATAAAACGAATTATAATATTTATAATTCCCTATTACATTTTACGTTTTAAGTAGGAATGAATAGTAATAAGGAATATTAAATGGTATGATAAAATACGAAATTAAGCGATTGACATCCTGCAAACTTATAATACGAAAAGAAAACTTTTCCTCTCTGAAGAACGTAAACAGCTCAAAGTAAACAGTTTGGTAACTGTTGTAATTGCAAACTGCAATGCAATGTCCGACGGAACTTTGTGCACAGTTCAAAGGACAATTGTGGAGAAAGCCATGATGAAACATTCGACTTTAAATAGTCTTTGCGGAAATCTGATTGCTGCGAGCAATTTGATTCCTAGAAAGTTCAATAATTTTTATATGCAATGTATTTGATAATGTCAATTTGAGACCGTCTGAAATGTAGCGAATTAAGAAACCTTTTCTTGAATTAGAAACGTGGACTTTTCCTTTTGATTTTTTTTCTTAGACAATCATATTTGTAAATTAAATTTTTATGGCTCAAGTCATTTACTTCAGAATAATATTGCTTCACATTGCAAAGTAGTCCGTTCTAATTCCAATCAATTATTTTTGTAACTTGATAACATGAAACGGTTAAGTTTAATTTGATCCGGAATAGATTGTACACAGCAGCGCATCATCAGCTAGAATTTATGACGCTATTGTTGCTAAATAGAAATAGTACACGCTAGAATTTTCATATGCAAACAGAGCTAATTACCATACAATCCCTTGAGGTTTTGCAATACTTAACCAGGAACTCTTCGTTCAATGTACACTATCTAAATTCAAATAAAATGCAATTTAATTTTATATGCGTAAACTAGATAAATCGCTTATTAATGATGGATCATATTAACCTGTTTATTATTATTTCACTGTTCCTTCCGTTCCAATCTATAGTCGAAATCTAAATCGGAACTAGGAAGGCAAACTTGACGAGTTTGCACATTCTGTCTTAGCGGCTGTCACTCCACAGATGACAAAAATGGATCATCTGAGTATCAATCATTCCCTGTAGAAATGGCGTATCCGTCTTTTATCATATTTTTATATTGCCCTTAGGAGACTATAATTGACAATTGAATTAAAGTTCAAAAATTTCAGCTTACCATCAGTTTTAGCTGCAATTATTTTGTGACAGATAACCACACAGTTCTATTTAAAGAGCCAAAGAGCCATTCATCTATTTCAAGGAAGTTAGGCAAAATTGCAGCTCATATTTATGTCGACTAATTCTCCTCGTCATATGTATAATCCCCTTCAAGTTATTTATAATCTAATCCACTCCATCAGCTAGCAAAGTAAATACTAAAGTCACGTAATGTGACAACGATGAGGGGAAGAGCCACAACAATTGTCAGATAGCCATCTATTAATAAACTGAGTACATAAAAAATCATATCAAATTTAAGTTTTTGCAAACACAGGTTAAAAATTGTAAATCAACTTTGTTAGTTTCTTTGCATACATACATACATTTCTGTACCTACTTTTATAATTATGCACACACCTATTTTTGCAGTTTTCGCAAATTAGCAACCAAGTGGTTTGTACTTACAGATAAGTATTAGACGCAAGGATTGATGTACGAACCGGAAGTTACAAGTTTTGTACACCATGCGTCCTTTTTGTCATTGTACATGGACTTTCGCACGTTACAAAGGGGCAGAGAGTCAGCACACTCATGTTATGTTTCTTTCTGCTTTTTAAATTTACTCTACTTGAAGGTAAGGGTAAATCGTTTTTCATTCAGTTTACTTCGATTTCGATAGAACATGTCATTTTTTTAATTAGCTTCTTTTCCTTAAGCCAACAGTAATTCATTCCGCCCTTCTTCCCCGTTATTTTGCAATCGCACAATAATAATGCAATTATGACTTGTTATTGCCCATCATCCAACCAAGAGCCAATATCTTATTCAGGTAGTATCGCCGTCAGCAGTAGGCTTATTCTTTCATCTATTTCCTTTTTTCTAGTACCGTATTATAGAGAGAAAAAAACTGAAAACTAACAATTAGCTGCAAAATCACTTGTCTCAGGTATATTTTAAAACTATTCCATTGATAAAAAACAGTATGCCTCGTCGTTGGCCTTATAATATTGCGTACAACTATTTCGCAATGATAATTTTTTTTCATCATAATCACCATAATTATTATTACAACAATTTCAGTGTGAATACCGATTTGTCTTTGATCACTGATCAGTCACTCATAGGTATACTGACGTTTCTTCTTCTTAATCCCACCTATTTTAGTTATCAGAAAAGTCTGACACAATAATTGGTACGAATTCCGATTACGAGAGGAAAATAGTTTTTGTCGGGAGCATTTCATCCCGATAACATACGTTGGTTTGAGAGGAGGAAGCGAAGAAAATATTGTAATGATCGGGCATTTAAGTAAATATTCATACGTTATCTTATGACTTATTTTATGCAATTACCGAATACTTTTTTTTCGCCGATTATCAATCCTATTGATAATCCTCCAATTAAAAGTACTTATTTATTTGCTAACTTTATTCTACAGTATTTTCCAATTAATTTATCAATAGTAAATGTATCTGTAGTTCAGCTTAGCCTTATCTCATCTTTAATCTCCAAACTGAATACTAGGTATTCTAATTTAAAATCTATTTTTAAAATAAAAAAACCAAACTTTGCAGGAATTTAAATTACATTTAATTAGCATGTGTAGGGACAAGCTTACTACATGGCCTTACTTTGTATTACAATCATAATTGCATTGTCTATATTTCAACATCCAATCAAATCAAATCAAACCCTTTATGATTATTGTAAACTCAGTGCTAAAGGCTCAAGTAGACAACACTTACTAACGTTACGTAAGATTGATTTGCTTCGGAATATTTCTATAATGAACAAATTATATTACAGTTTCATATCTTTTACTAAATATATATGGGTAAAAATGTACGTGTGTCACTCATTTGTCCTGCATGCTCTCTATTGATTCATTAGCAGCTATGTATTGCTGTCGTAAACCTTTGTTTTCAATTTTATTTCCTTTTTATTGATGATTGCTCATATTTCTAGATTTGACATACGTACGCTACACACAAAGGAAAACACAACCTGGGAGATGTTTTTTTTCTTAGCTGTGCAAAATAAAAATTGATGTCAACAATGCAGTGTGTAATATGAAGCATTTATCGCAAGAAATACCACAAGACAAAAAATAGATAAATCCAAGAGAACAAGTGTCAGGACTAGAACTACCTATGTATGGGTATTGTCAACCAACAAGGTAGCGATTCTAGATAGAAAATACTGAAACCAAAGACTACACTAGAACTATGCGGGTTGATGAGTAATTAAACCTTTGCAATGAAAGGAGCTCACACAGAGTTTATAAACTGATAATGGCGAGTTGTTGACATTTACTGTTCATAAGCCAGATCGGTTGCAAGCGACGACCTGGTTTTGAGTTTCGTGTCATTTTCCTATTCTGCAATCCACAATCAGAGACAATTTTAAAAGATAAATGAAATGCAGTGTAAAGGCTGAACAACTTGTTTCACCATTATACGTACTGTTCACAGTCCCTGAGAATTTTTCGAAGCTATTGTTAATTACAAGTAGGATTCCATTTTTTATTTGTAGGCATTTATAAGCACTTTGAGCCTTTTATTATTGAAATTAGTCATCCACTTCATGTTCAAGTGTGGTAATATGTATTGTACATAGGAGGGTAAAGTAATACTGGGTGAAATATCACGAGCTGATATGAGATGTTCTAGTGTTGACGATGATGGAATAAATCGGTGGTGGGACGATCTTCTGGAAGCTTCCCCTTTACCGAATTAGTCCGGTCTTACAGGAATGTCTCGTCGTCATCATCACATCTACCGTTTCGTGTGACGGTTAGCTCTAAAATAAATTTTAACAAGAAAAAACTTATAGTATGAGGATACGACTGAATGTGCTAAAAATGTTCTTACAATTGAGACTTTTTTAAACTAAAACCAACCTGGATCTATGTTCTCCTTGGCGCAGTTAAATGCGCACATATTTCCGTATGTCGCCCCATTCGATGCGCAGACAGGGAAATAGTGTCTGGGGCAAATGCAGACACGGGGATGTGGGAGCTCAAGATTCTGCTTCTGTTGCTCTTTTCCAGGTTCACTCTCCTCTGCGGTTTTCATTTTCAACGGAGCACTTTTCCTTTCACTTTGTAACTTCATGCTGCTCCTCTACATAAATGAATAAATTAATTTAATTAATGAATTAGGACCGTCTTTAATTTTTTTAAAAGTTTTTCTATCAAATTAAAGTTTACCCTCTTTGCATTCTTGGATCCATGTCGATTGAACCGTTTTCGGCATCCACGGACAGGATGCAAGTCTGTTTATGCGTAAAAGTATCCAAATAATATTAAATTTTGCAAAACGTATATCGTACATCAATTGGAATGATCAATTTTCCAACAAAAAAAAACTTTTATAATTACCTGAGTCAGGGCTCTTGTTCCGTTCACACTCGAGTTTGCAACCATTTTCGTAGCGATTTCCATCCGACCCACAAACTCTCTTTGGGCGAAAGTCTTTCAAAAACCGGTCCAAACCGTCGTCACCCTGATCGTTAATGATCTGACGCACTATTTTATAGTATAATGCTTCCGGGTCATTGCAATCACACATTGAGTCAATGTCCAGTTGATTAGCTGGTACCACCGCGTCTACTTCATTTTCCGTTTCCTCTGACGCTGATGAGCATGTAATGCTTTGTAAATTGGAGATAAATAAAATAGCCACAATGGTGATGGCGGCATAGCCACCGATTCTCTTAGTCGTTATCATTTTTACGCTAGCTTCGTAGTTGAGGTATGGTCCCTGCCAAAATTAGAACAAAATGAAGGAACGATTGCAACTATTTGCCGTTATTTATAACTCAACTCAAATAATACTCGCTTCTACGCAGCATATTCTATCCACATATTTACAACACATTCAAATACATACACACGTATTCATATACAATCAAAGTGGAAAGATAACAAAGCTTCTGTCTTATCTACCTGGAAAAGGCTAAATAATTCCGGTGTGTGTGAGTACAAACGTAGCCGAAGAAGGGATATGTACTGGAAAAGTCAGGAGTAAAATCCTGAGAATGGTCCTGATCAATCAGACAGACAACAACCATTTAGTTGTTTTAGAAATATACTCCAACTTCCAATGTACTTCACGAGTCATAATTATCATAAAGTTCTACGCAAGTTATGCCACTTGACCTTTCTTCTCTGAATGAACAATCAATGGTTATTCACCATGTACCGTGGCACTGTACCCTTATATGTATTATGATGAGTAAGTAATTTTATAAATGCGATGAACTCGGATGAGTTGTCCAATTTTATAGGTAAGTGACTTGCCTAGGTATGTTTACTTTTGTTTTCAGAAGTGTCACATGTTGCAAGTACTTGCGAAGATTTACATCCAGGTAAACTTCTTATTCCAAGAATAATCAAAGTGCATCCTGTTCAATATTATTTTTTAATCACTGCTGATTGATCAGTGATCACACCGTGAGAGAGGAAAACGAAATTCAGAGAAAAGTATAGTGTGATGATTAATTATGTAATTGGTCAAACAAAATGTTTTACAGGTAGAAATTTTTTTCCAGGTTGATTATCATGACATGAGCATGATAACATGTCGGTTCACCGCATGATTACCGCAGCTTTTCTGGTCAATCCAATTGCCATATCCTAACAGACGGACGGACCTAATTGCAACAATATCGTTACTCATTTGGTGTTTGCTGAAGATTTAGTTTTGAGATACTAAAGATAACGAAGTTTTAACTATGGGACAAGTTAATTAACAAGATTATCAGGATTATATCGAGTGCCAGTGCCATGATGTCTTTGAAATCCGAATTTGGTCGAGGGCTTAAAATACATTTACCTACAGAGAGAACAACACGGCACGGCACTCACTTTTCAATTTTTATTTACCTATTTGAATTACATATTATGTAATGTGAAGTTTCGCTTCGCTGACGCAGCTCCCATAATAAAATAACCAACTCAGATTCACATAGAGAAGATTTGTTATTGGTGTAATTTGGACATGATCAGGGCACGAAATAATTATCAAATTATTTTCAATGGTTTTGACTGTGAGGCAAAATTTGACTTCCAAACAAGCAAACAAACAGTGTATGTACGTATGATATTATACACCATCCTGATTTTAAAACATAGGTATTTGCATCATTTTACCATTTACCATTATCTGATTGTGAGTTCTGAAGGAATGTATTTACCTTACACAACCTGTTCAGTTTTTCAACTGTTTCCTGTTTAGTTTTTGATAATAATTGCTTCTTGGAATTGTTTCATGGAATCTGTGACATATCCGCTTCACTGAACGGTCAAAACTACGGCTATGAACGAGATATTCATTCGTATGGAAGCATTTCAAAACAAATTTCCGCACTGCTCCATTCTATTGGACAGTACAAATCAATTTAATTGACAAACTATATGTTAATGCAACTTACCTATGTAGTTTTACAGCGATCGTGTAGAACAATAAACACTCCAAAATATGCAAACATTGACGATAAATAAACAAATAAAAATTCCCGATAAAAAGGACCATATTGCTCAAGTACATATACTGGAATAAAAAAAACTCCAGTGTTTATTCACCTCGTACTATCAAATATGCGAAATCTGTTTAAGTATTTTTTATATGTCATCAATCAATATTACCTTCTCAATGATAACTGGCATACGTATACGAAGTCACGAAATCCGACTTTCATCATCCTAGCTCTGAAACTTTGATTTAACACATTCTAATGTATTTTTTTCTCTCGATTTACGGAATAAATACAGAATTAACGATATTATAATTAAAAATATATATTTTAATTACAAATAATTCAGGTGCTACCAGAATAAGCTACAGCTATTGTTTGATGTCATTTTATAGTTTGCGTATAAAAAAGGCGTCAGAACTACATGAGCCAGAAATTAGAATTTAAATATCCTTTAGCTGTATATTTACATGTTGGTGCTGCTGATGAAAATCCCACTCCACTGATTATAGGATTTTTTTTCTATAAAATCAAACGTCGCCCTAAATCCAACGATAGAAACAACAATTGACGGACAAAGCTAGAATTACTTACATTTTCTATCGCATTGTCTTCCATCTGTCCCATCCATTGTGTATATTTCAAAGGATGTACAATCCCACTCAATGGTCTCTGAATGCATAAAAAAGAGAAAAGTTTATTGTAGGAAGCAACTAATTTTTCTCATCGTAATTACCATTGCTAATATAACTGGTGAGTTGTGACTTGTGACTATTTTCCCATAGCTATGCATAATACTTTAGGTACGTACATACCGATATGCACTACGTTGCAATACAATATTGTCAATCCCCAGCAAATCCAATTAATTTACTCGAGCGTTACCGGATTTCAATATTTTTACTCTTGTGGGAACGAATATTAGAAACGATAACGTTGCTGAGTCAGACTAATGGCCAGTACTTTCTAGCATCATTTTACCCCTATTCAAATACACATGAATCAAATCATTTGTTAGGTTTGAAACGATTAAAATCGACTCGTCCATTGCTGAACAAGTTAATAATGTGCGATGTGGCTATATATCAGCTTCAAACAAGGAGACTCAATAATATCATATCATTTCGAAATATAAACCAATTACATAGATTCAGATCTTATCGTTGTAATTTTAACGATGTACACGTAGCAGCCGTTTGTTATAAGATAGTGTGTAACAAATAAAACTCGCCTTTGGGAGTAATTATTTTATAGCCCATATCAAAATGAAATGGACAGCTAAAGACTGAAATATGAGAGTGCAAAATAACGGTTGGCCAGCCAGCCACTCATGGCATGGCATTGTCCCCAAAAATTGCATGCCTTGCTCAACAATACATTATGTATGGTCGGACGGCTGGAATGGAGAAAGATTGCTTTCCAGATCTGGGTTAATGTCCGGCCGAAGTGGATTAATCGATAAAATTTGCGTGAAGCTGGAACGAACGGTTCCATTCATCAAAGCATATTATGGCATTAGAGTGAACTAGAAAATCAAACTGACTGCTTCCGACAAAAAATGCAGTTCTGATTACATTGACATGGGGCGGAGGTACACATTCCATCAAACATAATATTGACCCAGTTACAACTTGCTACCTGTAATATGTCACTGGTTTCCAGTTTCGCGAAATGAACTTCTGAGCCTTGTTTCTTATATGTGAAAGGCTTAATTTCTTGTGGAGGAAAAGTGCAATTTTAATTTAACTTTAAATAATGAAACAGCTTTGGCAAGACTTGTTTCATTTTCCAGTATTCCTGGTGAAAGTGGTTGTGCTGGGGGTAATCTTAAACCAGCAGTATGTCTGGGCAAAAATGCAAGTTGCAGTACTCTACGAGGACTACCATCAAAAAGGTTAGGTTATTGTAGTCAAAATTTATGGAGCGATATTTTATGTAAAATCTTAACAATTTGTTAATTTTCAAATTATTTCAGGGGACTCCCATGTAATGGCATTTGAAGGGTGCCAAAACATACCTCAAGAATTTAACGACAAAGCTTCTTCCCTGGATTCTCGAGGAGAATGTGTGCGCTTGTATGAGAACCGCTGCTGTCAAGGAAGGAGCATTGAGCTTCCTGCTGGCTCCCCATTAGTGGAGGATTTGTACAACTCCGAATTCGATGATGTAGTCTCGTCCATAAGCCCCTGCGGAAATTACTCCTCCCCCAAGCCTCCAAAGCTTTTGCAGGAAAACTGGTTAAATCATTCAGAACTACTTGATATGGTCTTTACGGACGACGATATTGTCGTCTACTATGACTCCGACGTGAGTCGCAAAGTCAACTGGACACATTCATTTGTGGGGAATGCCTGGCGCTACCTGAGGACCAACTACAATCTCGATCAAATCGCTGGACTAACAAGGAATGAGAAGTTGCACGTGATATTCCACTCAGGGAAAACGTACATGCGATATAACTCCTCTGCACTGACTTACTTTGATGCTTCCAGTGAATGCCGAAATATCATTGACATTTCCGCTGACGGTAATGCAACATGGAATGCGAGGGAGGGGGATCAACTAGACACGATTAGCCAGCAATTTGGGAACATGGTTATTTATTTGTATCGCGGGGGGAAAGACGCTCCCACATTTCACTATCTGGACAGGAATGACGCGGAGTTCGTTAAAATCATTACGTTCGACATGTACAGAGGTCTGAATATGTCGGCTGAGCAGGAAAGATTTTTCCGGAAGTCATTGACAAGCAGAAGCCCCGGTTCTAGTGAGACGGAGAAACCTTTCGTGAATTGGTTTAAGGACTGGTATCTCCCCATTTATAAGAGGTATGGGGAGCTCCACGTGATACGGAAGTATTTGAAGTTGTCTGCGGCATACTATCCCACTGTTTCTGCGACAAGGCACTTTAACGTCACCGATGTGGACAATGAGCATGGGAATAATAGCCCGTTGCAAATGAATTTGGGGGAGTTCGTTCATTTCTGGAGTGGTAAGATTCGCTTATTGTTAGTTGTGCCGGGCGGGCATGGGTTAGGTTAGTTTTCAAGCAAAATAATACCCATAATTTGATTTGATTTTTGAAAAAAAAATCTCAACAGGTGTAACCCACCAGAATCTTCAGAAGCTGGCAATTCACGCATTCGGCTGGACAATGCTTAACGAGTACCAACTGATCCAAGCGCAAAGGGATTTTCCCAAACTGAGCTACTAACGAATCTGAATCTGACAGAGCCATAGAAATAATGCCAATAATAATAAAGTATAATATTTAAATAGAAGGGAATATTTTGCTTTGCTGCTGATTTTTTTATATACCCTTTCATACATTTTGATGCCTTTTCATACTCATCTGAAAACTAATTTACCAACCAGCAGCAGTAATCAGGGGCCCTACTACATATTTAATTCTCAATCTAAATTATCCTGTAAACTCCTAGAAGTTCTTCCACATCCATTAATTAAAAGGTGTCCGCGTTAACCCCACCACCTGCACATCCGACATCATTACCTATGTCTGCAAAAAAACATCACCACCACAAAACTACTGCTGCAAACCAATCCGGCCAGCCCCAACGTAGTTCATCTAGAGACCATGATGACGTCAGCGGGGAGGAGGTAGAAGAGATTTTCGTTGAAAGGGGGCAGATTTACTCTCCGCAGTTCCCCACTCCGTACTTTACAGCGTACAATGACCGACTAAATATTAACCGGGTTCCAGGAAGAGCCGAAGAAGTACCGGGAGTTGATGGCAACTTCATATTCTTCGCTTCGAATGGGCTAGGGATGAATCAAATCTGGGGGCGCTGCTTTTGGACCTTATTCTGTCTTCTATGCTACTGCGTCTTTATTCCCATGACTGTCATCATCGGTCTCCTAGTCTGGCTCGGAGTTGTGGTGTAAACTGAAGACGTCCATTCCATCACCAACCAACCTCATTAGGGGAACGAGAAATAATAGTCTGGAGCAGTAATCCAAAATCTACTTGCGTAAAACTCAATCCTACCAGTACAGACACTTTAGTTTGCTAACCATCTTCCACAACCTTTTAACTATCAATAAATCTGACGAACAGCAGCTTTCTGAAAACGATAATACTCAATGTGCAAAAAATAATTTGTATTTTATCATGGGTTCATTGATTCACTGATTTGGACAAAGATATTCCTATCCACCTCCATCCAAGAATTTAAGAAAACTGATAACAGTAAAGAAATAATTTATAACTAAAAGTTCTTTTATTCATTATTATTTCGATTTATTCCATAGTTTTCGAGTTTCCTTCTTTAAAGTTTGTCGTTTGCTAAGAAATGCTGTGTCAAGGTTTAGTATTCCACTCCACCTAAAAAACGCTAGTAGCTGCCTGCCTATTACGTTTTTTATGTTCGCGTTCGAGAACAAAGGGTTTTAGTGTGGTCTTAAAAACTCGTAGGAATTCCATATTCATGTACATACCAATTTTTTTGCCAGATGGAATTCTTTGATATGGTTTTCATAGTTCTCCGTTGGACTTCCCATTTCCAAGAACTCCATTCTTGAATGACTCCAGCAAGGCAAATATACTCTTCTTCTCCAGCAACTTATGTAGAGCTGTTATTGCCTTTGCTGGATTGATTCTTGGAATGAAGAAGAAGAACAAAAAAACATGTAAGAAAAACGTCATCAGACAAGCATTAGCATATTGACATCAGAGCGTGGCCAAAATTGAGTGACAAGTAAGTGTAATAAAACTAGTAGCAAAAAAGAAACTTCATGGCCGTTTCATTTTCAGTTTCAGCCACAACGCTGAGTCATCTCCCTTTCGTGAGGTAGGACAAAGAACAAGTCCCATGCCACTACTCATACTTCACTCACTCCAGTGAATGGAGAATAAGTATATGAACCAAACGTGAGATTAGAATTTACACATCCGCCTCAATTCCTTTGAGGAAATTTCTAATGTGACGTGATCCGACATTATGACAGGAGTTGCGACTAAATTGCAGAGCAATAAAAAACCCAGTCTACTACATTACACAACCACCTACCTGTTTTGGCAGTTTTGAAGTGTTACGAACATCATCATCATCATTAAATTATAGTACAAGCTACTTTTATAACCGATTACGTATTCTCCGAGGGTAGGAAAGGACGCCTACTCTAAATTCAAGTTTCTCTAAATTACATTGCCCCCCTAATAGTCGAGCATATTTACTACTTTATACTAACTACTACTTAATGTTAATATGCCTAATTGATTTCATGAGCATGATATGAGTCTCCAGTGCAGTCTCTCGATGCCCCAAAAGTTCAATGCTAACTGAAATGCACTCCAGTCAAAATGACGTCAAAAACCTGAATGAATAGACGTAAAAGGAATCCGATCGGTCGGTCATGCATGTTTAGTTGCCCCGTTAGCCATTTACCCGTGTCAACTATGCCTATTATATCGTTTGTTATCAGTACTTATTTAAATTCATTTTTAACCATAAACTACACGACACGAACAAGTGGACGCAGTAGATTGTCTTGTGACGGAAAAAAATCACAGCAGGAAAATGACAGCTCTCCAGCACAACATTAGATTCTCTAGGTACACATGCTTCCTTTAAGATGTTAACGGAAAAACAAATGTTTTTGCCTCGTGTAGACCTGCAGATCAAATTAATTATTTTGTTGCGTGCCAAGCCTACTTACAGTACTGCCCGCTATCGTCATCGCTGCTGTGAAAAACAAAGTAAAGCTCATATCAAAACCATGCTCATGGCTCATGTTTGCGTTGGTATCTGGGATCTGTTACAGTTTCCTGACTTGGAGGAAATAAGTTGGTACATACAAACTGCAGCTTACGATTCCATTATGAAGCAGTAATTACAAAAATCTTATGAAATCGGAGAGTTCTTTTCCACTGTTGCTGGAATATGACTTGTGGGTTTCCATTTATCACAAAAAAAAGTTATGAAAAAAAAATCCCCAAAATTTTGGAACAAAGCAACGAATTTTTTGTTTGAATAATGGAAAAAATATGGCTTTTTAATAGGCTATTTTATAACGTTCCTACTTACTTATCTATATGCAATAAAATGAGTGGGAAAATAAAAACCGTTCAATCCTCACGTGAATGATAGATAGATTATGAGCTCACTGCGGTAGAAAATTTGCCAAACATTAATCTCTAGTCCTTCTTAGCATTTCAAGCCTTAAGGTCAAAAAGTCACGGTTGGTCCCTAATTCGTATTATTTTTTTCGAGTTAATTACATGGACTTTTTTGTTTTAGATTCAATTGGGTAGGGCCTAAATGTGAAGGGGTAGACGTTGCGACTAAAGGTTAATAACATGGGTAGGGGCGTTTTCTAATCGTTTCATTTTCCCTCCGTCATATCGTTCAGCATCAAATCACAGCACGACACATGCCTATTAAGTTATTCATGCCAATAACATATAAAAAACGGAAGGCTTTCTGTAATAAACCATTCGAGTGTGATGCGATATAGTTCAGATTTTTTATTCATATGAATTTTGCTTGTTGCATTTGGTTAGTTTGGCTGACCGTACTCGTAGAAAAACTAGTTAAGATAAAAAAATGAATTGCTTTCTTACTTTCTCCATCAGCCATGTAGGCAAAACACCATAACTTACCTTACACCCTTTTCCTCCCACTTTATCGCAAAAAGAAATGGCCAAATGCTTATAATTGCCGGGCAAGAGTTCCGTCAAGCTGGAACTGGAAGTAAATTTTCTAGGCTAGTGCAATTTTTTATGCAAAAGAGTAAATCTACTTCAAATCTCTTTCTCCTTGTACGGTTTATATGTATGTCTGCGTTAAGTATGCGACTTTCTCCTTTCCAATAAAAGGTACCGGTTATGTATGCCTAATAGTAACCTATTAACGAGAATGTAACTTTGTAGTACTCTCAAACTTCACTTCACCATTAGTTCATTCTTCTATTTAACCGCTGGAATTGCATAAAATTGTTCCACTCCAAATAAAATCAGCAGTAGTTTCCGTTGAGACTTGGACCTCACTGCAGGGCTGGCAATTGTAGTGCGTGGTGTGCCCTGTCCCCACAAATCATCTGAGTCAACAAAAACAGCGAGTTCCGGGTCAGGGCTTTAACAAAGTAATAAACCTAAAAGTGTGCAGTGAGCAGTATGTACCTTCTAGACTTGAATGCAAAGTAAAATGACATTTTCACCTACTTTTACCCCGTGGCTTGCTCATTGTAAAATCGGAGAAAGTTCGTTGATGAATTTGTTGTTCGGCTTGGGCCAAATTGTGCATGGGCCGAAGTGAAGGAGGTAAGCAAGAATCGAGTCCGACTTGATATATCCGAGTTGATTATAAAAGTATAAAGTGCAATAACCAACCGCAGAGAATAGTAGCCTTGTTCTCAAAAAGTAAACAAATCGGGACAAGTAGGTTTATGTAACAAGAACGACGCATGTATACCTTTCTTCAAATTACGCAATCATAAAAGCCTTTTTTGGACTTATCCAGTCCGCATCTCCATGCAGTGTACTATTTTTAATCCTTCAGCGCATTGCAAAGTTTAATTAGTGCGTCTTGGACTAGTCGTCTAAAGCTTTACAACACGGCAGTATCAGCAGGAATTTGTCTGTTAAGTGCTTCCGGACATGCTATACCTGCGAGTTAAAATTATAACAGATCAAATTAAGCAAGCAACAGCATTCGAGGACTTTCTTTTGTGTCACATTACTCCAGTCTCTCCCTACATACTGGTAAGGAAACACACTGATTTGTTCAGGTGTTCATTTCAGATTTTTTAGCATTCAAGTTGAGGAAGATGGTGGTATTGTTAGTTGTGGTTTCATTTCCCCCAACGAACGGAGCAGGTTTCATTTGAAACTGGTGAAGCGTAACAGGATCGTTCATCGTGACCTTTTTTTATTAGTGTCTTATCGTTTATGACTGTAAAGCGAATAGTTTTTTGAGTAACCGACATTTTCATACAACCCAAAGTTGTTTACAAGTGATGCTCGTAGTGGACTACATGCTCATCGTATTTTTGGTGCAAAGTGTTATCCAACTTTTTACCCAAATCTGTCAAAAGTTTTTTAAGCTAAAAAGGATCAAGTAGTTTTTTTCGTATTTCTGTATCAATTTACTCATTGCATGTACATGGTAGAGTTCTACTGACTATAAAAGCATTTTTCTATTGATAATGCCCATCTGAATTCTTTGTTAAGGCTCCACCGATAAATGAGAACTGTCAGGTTTTTCCAAGGCATAATAGAACGAACCTTTTCTAGAAGGGAACGGCATAATACCAATACCCAGTTCGTTGTACTCACTCACGATCTGTGTACGTAAATCACATATTCATAATATGCAACTTCAACTTCAGTACCCTGCTGAAGTCAACCGTGTGATTTTCTTGTGGAGAAATTTATGTAAACAAGCCTGAGTTCATGAAAGGCCCTTAGTTTTCAGTAGACAAATAAGAGCTACCAAGGTCAAACTAAAGGAAAAGATAAATTTTTGGGCATATTCTAAGGAGGTGATTGTGTAGGATCCTGTCTGGTTGCAACAAATGAAATTGATGAACTCCTGTGGGACTGGACTGACAATGACTGTGAAACATTGGGTTCCTTGATTACTATCCCTCGACAAGGGTCAGACAATGACAAAGACTTAAGATAAAGGAGGCAATAAACTGAGAATTCGATACGAAATATGAACCAACCAAGTCAACCAGAACAAAAATGCTCACTTGCAACTTTAGCTTTTTATTAGTCCGGCAAAGAAGCCAAAATTCAGGCATTTTACATTATTGTCAATTTCATGAGAGGAGTTGTAAAGAAATACGTATAGAGCTTTTTGAAACCCGATTCCCCGTCCCCAGCAGATTTATAAATTTGTATATTCAAATGTTTAAGGTTGTAGTGTTGTAGATTCCCTGTTTCTTCGAGAACATATCCCTGGTTCCTTTATGATAGTTGCTACTTACTTTTATTGAACCTTCAGTACAAACGAACATGAAACGAAGTTTTGTTTACTTCTGGCTAGGGTAAAATTTTAAGTCTTCAATAGACGTGAACAATTTTACTATGCAAAGGAAAAAGGGTTCTTTTAATTGTAAGTAAGTAGATATGGATGCTTCTGTCCACGTGAAACATTTTTGTTCCTTCGTTTTTGGATTAAGACGAAGTTGGTTAGCAGCCTGTTGTGACCGTGCCGTCGGAGGTTGACTTACAGACTGGCAAGCTAAAAATATTCAGGGACAACTGACAAAGGAAAACGTGCGAAAACAAAGATGCACTTGATCAGGGTATTATGATTCATGAGATTAGATACATCACGTTTACTTTTGCATCTGCCTCCTCCTGCCTACATTCATTCCATCAGACAAAGTTACAGTTACGGGAAATTCCAATCAGAAAATAAACATAGTCATTGATACGTGAAAGCAACGGGGTCGGGGTTCCGAGTTAATAATAATGTGCATATGGCAGAAGGACATCATAATATAATCCATGTTGACAGAACAATTATAGCTTGTGCAAATCTAAATAGATTATCATGATGCAAAATTTGCTTTATCTTCAATGAATACACTACATGACAGGACAGGGGCATCAAGCAAACTCTTGTGAATTGGATCAATTATTATGTTGTATTATTGTTGTGTTGTTGTAGTGTTGTGGTATTATTATGTAAATTATGTTGGATGTTGTTTTTCAGGGGAAGCGATGACAAATGACAACTGCCCACGCACGCACGCAGACAACTCATGTCAAGCTAAACAACTGCCTGTGACCAACAGGCAGCTCATCTGAAGTTTCTACAAAAACATCCAATCAACTGGAAGCTCCATGTTTAAGCATGAAACATCAACAGCAATAACAACAACAATGGGGGAAAATAATCCTTGAAAATTGGGAAGTAGCAATAACCGCTATTGTTGTTGTTTTCGTGTAATATAGCCTTTTTCCGAAGTCCAAAATACCTGGGACGTTTTCTATTGTTATGTCTAATGTCTTCAACAATTTGGAGTAAATAATGGAATCCCTTAAAATATGCCCTTTCGGTAAAGGATACATTTCAAATTGAAACCCGATAAATCACAATTTCAGAAATACATATCAGCAAAGAACAAAAAACCCTGCTACAAATGACGGGTTGATTACAGAGCTGAACTTCCAATAAAAACCCCATATTTAGCGAACAAGGGAAACAATCCCTATTTTTTACTTGCGTGAGCCTCCAGTTTCAATTGACTTTCAAGCTGGTTATTCTAAGCAAATTCGATATCATGGGCTGGTGGCCTTGCTCCTGCTGTATAGGATGCTTCTACCGATGCTTCCAGGGTAAGTACTATACACATGACTGAAACATTTCATTCACATTTTCCAAACGTTTCCCTTCCACTCACTTAAGACTTAAAATTACAGTAATTATCATTGGCATATTAAACACCTCTTTCCATAAAATTCCTGTTACTGTACACCATTCTCATTCATTCATGACATCCGATCCTGACTCATGATATTTTTTGTCGAACTCTACTATGACGTTTTTAACCTTTAACAGGGAGAAAGAAAAGCAAGCTGAACTCCATCGAGCCGGAACACCACCCCTTCAGGTCCCCCACCCCGAGTATAGCCTTGAGTGCAGCGAGTGGAGGCTCCAAACTGGATGAATTGAGTATTCAAGAGCATCTCTCCGTATTTTATTTTGGTCAAACCAAGTCCCCGTCCGGAAGGCGATACTCTCATCCAAATCAAATCAAATGGGTGGAGGAGTATGAAAATCAGCGGAGAGCTTCTTCTTGCTCCATGAGTCCTATTCCCGGCCCTCCGAGTTTTAATATGAATGTTGAGGAACCTTCCAGTCCGCCAATTAGCCCGATCATGCAGTTTCCTATTATTCCGCCCGGTATAAAGATTAACTAATTTACAGAAAATAAGACTTTAATAGTTTGTTACATTCATTTTTATTAACTAACTTTGTAAAAAATAGCATAATATATATTAATCACATCTTTTAATAATTCCTATAGCCTTTGGTACTTTCTCTAAATGTTGTGTGTTGTATTGTAACTCTCTTAAGCTATGCTTCCGCTTTTTTAGCAACTCTTCTTCCTCCTCTTCTTCATAACAGACGAATAACCAATATTCTATTTACTACTCCATCTACCTCTTGTCTGCCATTTTGACATTACTAAATTGGTAACAAATCTGTAAAAATGTAAAAAAAAACAATTTTTTTTTTTATGAATTGTGTTTTTCAGGTCGACTGTTGTAAAAAACTTAAACCTAAAAGTATAATAACTACCTACTTAAATAACAAATCTTCAAAAATCTCACCGCAACGCCTTCCTCATCTCAATCTCATCTTATATTTGTTCGCGTCAATTTTTGACACCTTCCTGATCGTGAGTGTCCTTTCGCTCAGTCACTTTCTCGACGATCCATCCATCGATGATCAATCCATGCTCGAAGTGTAATAGTATAAATGGAAGCTCATCTCATCCCAAAATCCCAACATCACCCCCTCCTTGGAATCTTGAAGAAAAAAAACATCAACATAAAATCTCTGTTCTCTGTGTAGAGTGGAATGCTTTTTACTATTTTGACCACTTTTGTCCATTAGATATAGATATATTTTTCCGATGTGCATAATTTTCTTGATAATAAGAGTTGATGCTATTATCAGAACTACTGGACGGACACACGTGTGCAGCAAACCTTTTTTTTAACTTGTTGTGTAATTCTGGATAAAATGATTTATTTTTATCAGAAAAAAAGTAACAAAATGCCCCTGGGTGCTATGTCATGCTTGCATGTATAAGTTGTTGATTTAGCGAAGAATGTAATTTTTTACATGATGGAATTGTGATATTGTAATTTAGATATGGAGTGTGTACTCTTGTACGTGCATCTTATAAAATGAATGAAAAAACAATAAAATAAAAAAGGGACGATGATGCGATCTGGGGCTTAACAAAAGTGATATCGGATATTATGTATATGCATGAGGCGTTATAAGAAGGAACAAACGGAGAAGGAGAACAACTTAAGATAGAAAAATGACAGTTTTTTTTAGGTATCCAAACTAATGTAAGATTTTTTCTCTTCTGTTTCTCTGATACAAAAGAGATTATGTATCTGTACACATATGTGCTATGTAAAATTGTTGTTTTGTATTCTAAGTACTTCCATTACCTTCATATTTAGTATTTTACCTGTTGCGTTGCATTTTACATTTTGCTCGTGTATGTACACTTACCTGCCTAGTCGTTAAAGACAGAGGAGAGACCAAAACCAATATTCTTTCCTTCAGCGTCATTTCATTTCTTACCAGTCGAACGACCTTGAAAACCCATGTCTTTTAGTCTTTTAGGCCACTTTCATTTTACTTCTGCCCAGCCAGCATAAATACACTCACTCAGAAATAACAAATCCCTAATGCAAACGACAACGACTAAAAGTCATGTAAGAAGCAAGTTATAAATGTAGTGTATGGCTTAGGTACAAACATTAAATGAAGGACCAATCCAATCAAGTCAAAAGCTTGGGCTCGCAAAAATCTTTTGAGCTCACACAAGCTCACCTTTTTTCCCCAACAACGTTTTTTTTTTTCAAATGAATGGAGTGAACTTGATAAGAGAGATAATACTCTTCTGGATAATGATGATGTGGATATGGTGAGGTGAGGCTGACTGGCTGGGAGATCAGAGCGTAGTTAAATGCAGGGATGATGTTGTTGATGTGTTATAAAAAGTGTTTTTCAAAGATCGATGGGTGGTACCATCAAGCTCCTCTCCGTTTCGTTCAAACACGTACTCATCACTGCACTAGACTTACCAGGACAAGCTGCGGTAATACGAGGAAAAAACACATCACATCATTCTCTTGTCATAATTGTACTGAAACGAAAAAAAATCTTCCCTTGTACTTTTACCCTTATGTAAAACTCCTAATTACATGTCAAAAAATCCGTCCTTTCAGGCTATATGCAAGGGAAAAAACGTATAGAATGATAACGCTGTTGTTGACGAACTTGTTACTTTTCTATTTTTTTGGATTCCTCTTTTGTGCACTTTTTTTTAAATCTCAAGCTCGTTTTTTATTTGCATTTTGTCAGATATATGTAATTCTGAATCTGAAGGTTTTTTTTAATCAAGTGGGGGTGTCATTAAAAATGTATTTACCCCAATAAGAACCACCCATTCAGTTAATGTGCCTATATTTTAATTGTAGCAAACTATATTTGTACCTGGTAGTGATATGACGATTGTTCGGACTGTAATAAATTCAAAATAATGATAATACAAGAGATAAATGAGTCTTATGGTGTAGTTCACAACTTGCTAGAAAGTGCAATTTTACTCATGTTGCTCATATGTTTAATGTGTGTTGTTTTTAAATAAATGCCTCATTTACAATCCATCCAGAGGGGTAGATAGAACAAGCTTGAAGATATGAGAAAACCATGAGCATTTAGTTCACACGTTTACATCCCAATTTACAATCCTTGTAGATTATTATTGCGCTGCGTTGTGGTTAAGTAAAAGAATCTCCATGCTTAAAAATCCCTCATTAAAAGAAATTTTAGGGGTTTCCTTCACGGTCATTTAATCCAGCACAGGAAGTGGGATGCCCATAAACGCTCAGTTAATTACCAAACAAGGCGCTAGAAGTAGTAACTGACCATAGCTAACGATAAAGCTGAAGTTGCAGCATTCTGCTCTTTTCACAATTTTGGAAAACAGCTTCCCTCCTATCTACGAACAACTATGTAAATAAGTAGGCATGCCCAATGTCATATCCATGCCGTCAATGATCAATCTTCCCGTAATCATAAATTATCATCTCATTAGTTTATCCGCTATCTAAAAGGATTTCCAACCGAGTCTTCTAAAATATTTTATTGCAAATAAATGCAAAAACAGTGCCCGACTCACAATTCGCAAAAAGAAGTGGTATAATTTGACACATCAACAGTTTCCGTTTCCTTTGATAAATGGTGAAAAAGGCAGGTGGATCACGGTACAATAAAATTAGATTGTTCCTTTTCACACAAATCATGTGAGGAATCATATCAGCCTTGGATTGCTCATTCTTGACTGGCGTTACCTTGATTTGTTCAGATCAATACTGTAATGTGCCATTATTAAACCAATTCCTCTTCTCCATACAACAGCAATAAAAATACCAAGACATGTGTGTTGCGTTGCCTGCGTGGTACGCGTAAGGTAGCTGCACTTTCGCAGAAAAAAATTGAACCAAGTAATGGAACAGATAGTTTACTTCTGCGGAGAACAAAAAAAAACACAAAATATTAATATATGCCACCTGCGGATTCTTTCCTTTTTTGTGATAATTTTTCTAAACATCATATCACCGTTACTTTTATGAGGATGATGAAACTTGGAGAACGTAGAAAATGATGAGGGATGGAAGGGAAACAGCCCAGATAGATCCAATGCAGTATGATGTGGAGTGGAGTCAATTTTAAGAATTTGTTTTTATAAGATATTACGTGCAATGTGTCACCTTGCTTTCAACACTATTTTTTATGTTGTTGACGACGAGACGATTGTGATTGTGAAATTAAATGAAGAATGCAATGCGATACGTTACGGTATGGAAAAATGTCATTATACCTACTACTTTGCCTTCTTTTATGTAGGTCCTTGTTGGATGATTAGGTATTTATTTTTTCCTCTGTTCACTCGCAGTCAAGTTGCGATGTGTTGTTGTAAAACTATCAATGTAACTGGGATTGTTATGAATATCAGTTCTTCAGAAAAGGTTTAACATTTAATGCATGCATCGAGGTTACTTTGACTGGCTCATTGTCAGTTTACGGCTGATATTTTTATTACACTTGTCAAACTGCAAGTTTTGCTGCAAATATAACAGAAAAGCAAATAATGTTTTTTAATTCTTGATAATTGTTTACCTGCACTTTAATGTTTTTTTCTTCAAATGTCTTGCTTGTGTTGCACCATTTTGAGCAACATTTTTACAAATACATTTGTTCATTACTTCGAAAGATGAGTTAGATACGTGCGATGCATTTTCGAAAATGTTATCTTGTCCTCAGGGGAAAAAATCAGAATGACAGAAAGCATTGAGAAATGTTTGATGAATTTGAGGTATATTCTTATGTCAGAGTCAGCAAAAAAAAAAGTTGATTTGTGTGATGTAAAATTAGATTTTAAAATATTTTTGCTTTATATTTCTACATTTTACAAGCTAAAATATGTTTATATTTATATCGTATGATTTCTTTTACTCGCGTTTTATCGGGATTTTAAGCAAGTCTGGTTTGGTTTGGTTTGCTGTTGCTAGCAGAAAGTTTTCGGATAAGATTACCGAACTCTCCGAAAATTCGCAACGAGAAAAGTATTTTACTTTAAAACTATTTGGATCTTGCCATTCTCCCATGTTTTCCCTGTCATCCTATACAACTGCTTATTTTACAATGTATCCTGGTCAGTTTAAGTTTATGCAGTTGATTTGGCAAATGTAAATTGATTCCGGGAATGCAAACTCAATAAATGTCTTGCTTCTTGCTTGGTGATATCGTACCTGCATTTTACTCAAGTGAGGTCGGTCGTCGGTCGCTATCATGACGTGATCCAAAAGATATCAGTTTTATGGAGGCGAATTTAGCATGTTCGTGATTGCATCATTGAAACACGAATCATTTGACATTTTCAACAAAAATCACTTTACTTTTGACATGAATGGAACACGATTAGGAGAAGCGAGCAACCTGGTAAAGATTAGAAGCTCAGGCATGGCCAGCAGAATTTATGATTGTGCTGGACTGGACTGAGGAAGAGTGACTGGTTAAAGTTAGTATCATGCAGAGAGATACCTATGCATACGGCACAAGGGAGGGAGACCCAGATACAGTCATAGCCATAGCCACTAAGGTTTGGTGACCACCCAAACAAAGTTGTACTTGGTATTCTTGCCTATTTCTAAGTACTTTAGAAATGTGTAAAATTTAGTATTCCCCTTCTGCATTTCGGACACTATATCTTATTGACAAGGAATTGGGTGGGCCCTAAATACCTATTTCCATTTTTGAACCAAAACTTCAGCTTTTATGCCGGTTTCATCTTGGATTAAAGACTTTGGTAGAAGTATGCACGATGTATATATGTACCCAATAGTATTCGATTCGCAACGGCAGTAAATAACCAGATTAGTCTGACCTTTGATCGACATACCTAATCAAAAGCTGTTGCTGGCTTGTGGGCTGCAAGGAAAACGTGATCGAATCTCCAGCGAGCGACAAAACTATTTATCGCAAGATTTTTATGCATTCATGATACCAGTGCCTAAATATAGACTCCCAGAAACCTTGCAGGTAGATGGTGAACGCAGTCTGTTATTTTCCTTACATTTTTTTTTTCATTTTTTAAAACTACAACATTACTATACTACTACACCTGACACCAGTTTTCCCTAAATTAGATGTTTGTGTGACCAGCCAGCTTGGCGCATTTCTATTTCTAGCGAAGAAGACAGCGTTTCATATGATAAGACATGGACAAGTTGGACTTCTATTCTACATATACAAAACATACTCGTGCAATGAAGAGTAGTCTTGAAAATTCGTGGTACATTTAAAACTTAGATTTTTTATTAAGCTGGGAAGGATAATGTTGAGATCTTCATTACAAGCTTGCGGAATAGGCTTTTCATTGTGGAACCGTATAAAATTATTGGAGCGTTTCCAGCTGCTGGCCTGGCCCAACCGAACTACAACGCTAATTTACTCTACTTCAAGAGGAAATTATCTATAATGACAGTTATTATTTATTTGGTAGGAGTCAATTCTTTCAATTGATGCTAGCTCAGGTTTGCTCTTGATGTTTCCATTCTGCTAACCTAGGCTTACCTACACACTTTTCGTTTTTGGTTGCTCTGCCATCCATCCTCCCGTAGCCGTCGTCGTCACTGATTGAGCAAGTTCTCTAGGACGGAAGTAGTTTGCAACTTATGATCCTACACATTTTAAGAGAATACCACACATTTCGTTTATGCTAATTACATACCACCGCTCATTCCATTATGATCGAGGATATAGCACATTTTATTCCTGCTCGTCAGTCACACGGCAAAGTGAAGAGATTACAGGTTGCCTAAAAAACGAAATGACGCAAATAATCAACTCTTGTCTATCCTTTTTGAAGAACATGTATGGTTAAGAGGAAACGCTAGCATCGAGCCAACAAAACATGATAAAGTGACAAGACAAGGTAAGGCAAGGGCATTTTATTGATGGAATATATAATGAGCTGCTTCTCTGTCTGTTGGGTTTCGCTAGGTTCTATTAACTGTACATCGAAAAGCCTTTACTTCCACCTTTTTTTTTAAATAAAATATACTCACATAGAGATTTATATTCTCAAAGGCTGTTAGCAATTAGCCAGGCTTTTTAACCAATTTATTATATAGGCACACGCGATGCTCTTTCCAATCGTTAAAGTTAAATGGGATGTGATATCAGAGCCATATCTAAATGTGCAGGAAAGCCTTTAAGCTTCAAGAAGAACTATATGGTTTGTCCATCTGAACATGCTTGTGTGCATATACATGTGCTTCTCTGTCTATCTATCGATGTGCAATTAAATACACAGGTGTACACTGAATAATATAGTGATACAATAATTATTTCATCTGCTAACAAAAAATATAATTAAATAATGTGTATGAAAAAAAAATGATCAACTTAGTACAAGCTGTATCTTAATTGTTAATATGAACGAGCACACCGCATCCCATATCCACAGAACAAACGCTGCCTATTCATTTTCAACTTCAATAAATATTCCTTATTTACGGCCATATACCTAATTGCATTTGGATTGGAATTGGAAGCAAAAAGAATCCATTTTGCTATCTATCGTTTTACGATTACGAACTCGCAACTATGTTTGGATTATAGGAATGGAGTAAGTAAAAGCAGCAGAACAATGAGCTTGGATGATGATGCTGATGATGATAATGATGCAGGCAACCTTGATCAGCCAAATAAAAATCGTGACGATATACATACGATAACGTGTCAATCAGGTTACAAATATTATACACTTCACTATTGTTTGGACCGCAATATATTAGGACCCATATAGGAAAACCATTTATTTGAAGCCAACGAAAAATCGTTTTGCAGTAATACATATATAAGCAGTTGCAGTTTTCATTGAAGATTTGCTGAATCTGGTTATAGGCTACAGGTAATAAATTTCAAGTAGGTATAAATAGTAGTACACAGTTCCATAGCCAAGAATAATCTCATGATAATCTACAGCTTTTGGATGGAGTATGAAGGATTTTTTATTTACGATTATGAATTATGATGATGGTGAGCTTTTTTGATAACTTTTATCCAGGAGCGAATAAGTGTCTGCCTTGTTGGGGGAGTGCTCACAATTATAATCATCGTTTCATTACGTTTCATCTTCGACTTCTTCGAAATATCAGAGAGCATTAAGGGTTATACATCAGTACCTTCTTGTTGATGAGCTGTCTGGATCCTTGCTCTCACATTTGAGTAAACAAGTTCACAACAGGAAAAACATTTAACACTGGTCATGCAAAAAAAAACTTTATAGATTTTTTTTCGAACAAATTATCCAGGAGGAGTCTTTGATTTTTAATCTTGCTGTGCTCTGTAGGTGGTAGGTACATATGATATGTAGTTTTATATGATCCGAGCAAAAGTGACGATGCATGATTTGCTGCATCCTACTATTTCCAATTCATGAGACAATCCGACTGGTTCAGTTTAGAGACTTGCATCTCCTAAAGTGATTATTGTCTGTCGCGTATGTTTTTTGATGGGATGGGATGATGGCAAACCCTTTTTTACCGTGATTAAAATTATCATAATGCCATTGTGACTTTTATGGCTAGTCAATTTTATTGTCTAAAATAGAATAATGTGTGTATAATCATTCCGTTTGACCATGCAGCCCAACCAAAGCCAATGTCATAGTAGGATGGCTCGTTACATACCCATTCGTTTATGTTTTGATCTGATCATATATGTACGGGATACATATATTTTATATGATACTGATCAATGATCAGTTTATGACTTTTAATAAGTCATATTCCTTTTAAAAAGATGGTTGATGTCAACAAGTGAGCAGGAGCTTTATACGGTTCGCGTGCTCTCTTTGGAGTATTTCATATCTTTCGTACTTGGTAATAAAACTGAGGAGATTTATGATTGACGCTCCACGCTCATTTATTGTTTTTGTTGGCGACATGTCGATTTACAGATGAAGAAGGAAATGGACCTTGTGAGGCGATCATGATCAATGATCAAGCTTATTAATGATGATGAAAAAAGGCAAAGACAATAATAAGAAGCTCTAAATATGCGTATGCATACAACAAAGAACATGTTTGGATGTTTTGATACGATATGATAGGATAACGATAATTGTCGCTTGACCTGTGTTTATATGGACATATAGGACATGTGACATATTATTCGATTACCTATTCAATATTTTGATCGGTCATCTATAGCAGCTCAAAACATCGGTAGCATCAACTTTGAATGTCGTAAGTAGGTACACATGTGGACAACGAAAGTCCTTTATAAAAAAATGAAATAAAATACAAGTTCATTTTATTTTGTTACTTCAAGATAGCCGGGTTTTACCCTTCCCTTTTCAATTCCATTCCGACGATCTGAAGTCCTACTGGGAGCAATGTTTATGCAAAAAAAAACTTCAAAAATGTTAGTCTATAAAATTCTATCAGAAAGTATTATATGATTATGCAAATTAGGAAAGATTTTTTATGATTAATGAACTATTTTGACCAATGTTAAGCTACCTAGTCTGTCAGATTGTTTGCAATCCTTTGTTTCCATTTGTATATGAGTAACAAAAATAATAATACAAACATGGAACTTTTTATATAAAATCCTGAATAAAAAACCCTGTTCAATGCTTGGCGAAAAACCTGAAATTATGTGTTATTAAATTAGACCTTTGCATTTTATTCAGATTCACGTATGACAGCATTCATATAAAAAAGCAGTAAAAAGGATCAAAATACAGAAGATGTAAAAAAAACTGGATTCGGCTGCATCTCACTTAACAATTTTGCATAAAAACTATAATAATATAGTAAACGAATGACTTAATTCGCCAACCAATTAAATCGATATCTAAGGTTGAACACAGGCAACCATGAAGTGTGAAATCCTATCCTAGAACTTCATAAAAAATAATAATTCATAATTACCAGCAAATAGTTTGTATAAATCCATAATTAATAAGTGATTTTAAGGTTTTCATTGATCATTTGAAAAATGTTTGATTTTTATGAAGCAAGCACAGGTAGGCAAATAATTTTATTTGTTGTTTGCGGTGCATTTCCACTGATGAGATGCTGATAAGATGATAATGAAATTACGTCAACCCAGCTATTATGTATTTCTACGTAAAACAGTTTATGAAGGAAAAATAGTGTAGTTAGTTTATAAACAATTCCAAACAATTTGATAAAAATAAATAGTAAACGGATAAATCCATAATAACCTTGTTATTAATATTCATATGAATTGGGGATATGTAGCTGTAATAGAGATAGACAAAACTTGCTTCGCTGTCTACACAGTTATTAAATGAATAAATAAATGTATTCGTAACTTGTATTACTTATCGTTTGCTCATATACATTTAAATATAAACATTACAATTCAAGCAATTCCTGTTTAATAAATTATGCCCAAAAATATTAGTATATAAGTTGGAAGTTCCTTCCTGAAACATAGCAAAGAGTGAAGCGGCTATACACACTTAAATGGTTAACCTTATATATTTGCACATCGAAGCGTATCACCAGGAACTGGGTTAAATGTCTACAATGCAATACATTTAATTCGTTGTGTAATTCCACATAATTTTAACTTTACGTCTTTTTAAGCAAGGTGCATATTTTGAAGAAGGTAAGCCATCGAATAAGGCGGCTTTAGGTACGGCATGCACATATTTCATTTTTAAGCAATAATATTACCAAAAATTACCAAATGTACAAAAAAGGCAAGTTTTTTTTCAATTTCCATTAATTTAGAATTTAGATACTTCTGAATAAAATCAAAATTGCGAGTGACATAGACGGACACCAAAGTATGCTAAAAAAAACTTCGCCGGAAGATGGTATTTAAACAACGAATCATTACTTTCATCTGTACAAATGTTATGTTGACCCATTTTATCCGAATCGATTATTTGAAGTACCAGTTTGCCATTGAATGTTGGATGATTTTAGTGGATATCTGTTCAAATAAAAAAGCTTTAAAACAAAGTATGCATGCCTTTTCACTGTATTGATTAGAGTCTATGAAATGGACTGCGAGTTTCTTTTTCAGGGAAATCAGAGCACCGTCATTGTTAAAACAGTTGGACGGAATATTTTGACAATGGTGAGCATCCAGTGATAGTTTTGAAAAAGGAAACATACATAATTTAGGTATTTAGACAAGAAATATAATCATACAAAGCAAGGGATTTATAAATGTAAACAATTGGCTCTGTTTATTTAATAGGTACATAACATAAACATGTACTTGTATTATTCATGTACTCAAATTATTACCTTCAATTAAATTTTAAGCATATTTTGTCATTTGAGAGGGGATTACAGAACTTTAACTGAGGGAATTCCTCGCGGATCTACAACTGTCTGTAAAAGGTCATGAAAATTAGTGCGTGCATTATATGAAGTGGAACGAAAACATGGAAAACGACAATAATCATCAATGTTACATCATCGTCATAACTTAAGTTGAATATTTAATCAGACTCTTTTCCATGTGGGCTATATAATGGCTTTACGGAGAAAGATATACAGATCTAAACAGCAAAAACAGAAGGGTAAAATAAGCTATTCGCTTCGCTTAATTTGACAGCAAGCAGGACACAAAACCAAACTAAATCATTCAACAAACCAGACATTTCGCCTCTGACGTTTTTTTACAAATAAATTCAAATGTTGTATAGATAGATATAGATACATAATATTTGCAATTTTGCAAATTGCGAGTGAATGGAAGCAAAGCAGTATGATAGACATGGACATTACCAGCACATGGGGCAGTAAATGCTTTTCGCACATAGTAGCTCGTTATCACCCAACCAACCTCACTTCGTTTCACGGTATTTATTCGTTGTCAGTTTTTTGAATAGGCTTTACATCTGAGTGAAATGCCTGACATGATTTCATGTGAATGAAGATGCACACTTCTGACAAAAACGTAAATTCTCATTCGATTTACGTAAATCATAAAACAGCTTTGCTTGTTGCAGCCACTTGTGTCGGCATACGTACCAGAATGGAAATTGGCTGGTTGCTACTGTTGCTAGATGCTGATACCTTATCATCAACTTACGAGTATATTGGATTGGAACAGTGACGATAATGATGATGATGATAATTTGACACTCGTGCTGCATAATTAGGAGGATTGTGGTTTTGCATTTCCACACGAACGTCAACTGTCATACGTACGAACGACACGCAGCATCTTGAGATGATAAACCTGTGCAGTTTCGTTAAGTTCGTATGAAATACTACTAGATATTGCAAAATCAATCAACAATCAAACCAATAATCTCTAAAAATGATTTTGACATTTAGTTCCTTGAGTTCAAATCAAAGCACGCTAAAATGGCGAAAGTCATCTTCACTTTATTGCAGCAAATTACTAAAAGTGAATGTTCTAACCGGGTATAATTGTGAAATATCATTATTATTATCAGAACTCAGAACTTCATGAACTTTGGTACTTATTAGCATGAATTTGAAAGCCTTTACTTTGTAACGCCTACATTCATCACACTCATCATAGCATAAGCATAACTACTAGAGACTGCTACTCGATACTCTAATGACTTCCAGGAACTCGGTCATGAATGTATCATCGAGCACAGCAAAATGTATGGTTCTATCAGAAATGCATGTATGTATTGGATTGCTGCTTGGATTCTGACGAGCAAATGTCTATATTTAACTAGTACACCACTTCACTTCAACATTATATGCGTCACATCCCGTAATCGTGTAATGCCCTGAGCAAGAGTACATCGTAAAATGTTTAACCAACCACCAGCCGAAGTTAATTAAACAACAAAACGTTTGACAATGTTTTAATCCAGGAGTGGACTTGGCCTAGGAAATTTCATATGCATATGTATCCAAGTAAAGTGAGCCTATCTCTTTGCAAAAATCCCATTCTGCATTCTTGTTACAAAAACATTGAAATTCCCCTTGTACTGTTACAAAGTACAACCAAATAGGAAAAAGCATTCACTGTATTCACCACGACCTTTGTATACCTAATACTTAAGTTTTTTTTAGATCCTTTATGCCTTTATTCAATAATCGAACTTTTCTTATTGGATATACGCTCTTTAAATTTAAAAAAAGTAAGAAAAAATCGAAAGTTTGTTTTAAGAAAAGAAAACAACGAACCTAGGTACGTAGTTGTATTGTATCGTGATTGTCACTTGCAAATGACAAATGTAGCGTCTACTGTCAATCATGTTCCATTTTGAACACCTCCCCTATTAAGAAAATGCAATGTAAGAAAGCTTCTCTGTACAAACATTCCTGTAAAGGCTCCGTATTTGGCTCACTTAAATAACTCAAGCGACAGGCGAAATGCAATGTCATTCATTCCATTATTATGTGTTTACGTTCATTCATTTCCCAATCTTCTAATCAGTCAATATTTTTAACTTGTTTACTGCAAACTTAACCTTTTCTATTTACATATTATCGTATGCATTTTGTTATTTTGACTGATTTACTGATTTTAACAAGACACACGAGAGAGAGAGAGAGGCTATCACACAATTCACCACCACCGCAGTCACACTCCCTCCCGTCCATGTCTTTTGTTTGATTGTTGATATTGAGGCTGATGCCAATCGGCAATCCCATCCCAATTTCTCTTCAAATGCTCCTTTATAAGTGGAGTCCCGGCCTACACAATGTAATCTGATTCACACCATCCAAAAAAATGCTTTTGCTTTCATTTTATCCAAACCTACAGACATCCCATTATTTGTGTCGCATTATTTATTATGTTTAAAGCATAATATCGTAATTAGGTTCATCACACCCGGGCTATATAGTAGCAGCTAATCGTAAGAACTTTTATCGCTCTTAGCAAGGAAAAAGGACAGTAATTCAGTAAAAGTCTATCTCCTTTTCATTTCATTCATCCATTCATTTAGCTATCAAAGCGATGTCTTTTATTTGCTCAAAGGCTTGACTAATAATTCAATAGAAAAAATCTGAAAATACTTTGTTTTACATAGCTCTACATAGCAATGTGCCTTCAACCTTACACAATTTACTGATGTCTCTAAATCAAGAGGTTTTTGTGGGAGGCCTCCGCAGTACTTACTTCTCCAATTTATGGTACAACAAAGTATACAAGTGCATCATTGATAACTTGTTGCAGCAATGGTGCATTTTCGTAATTGAATGAATCTTAAATACCTATATTAGCGGCCCACCACCTTAAAATAAAAATAAAAAATGATGACGTGTCGAAACATAAAAATGTGCGTTTCGTTCGAGGAAAGAAGAGGATGAAGGAATTGTTGTGATTCTTAAACCCACTATAGTAATCCAATTCAGCTTATAATACCTAATTGAAGTAACATCTGCTGGTGCAGCCATTAAATTTGTTAGTACGTTATAAAACGCACCTTTTAACTTGATTTCCCAATTCTCTTTTCTGAATGGCTAAAGCAGGAACAGAGGCATACACGAAAAATGAACTGGATGTGCTGTATTTACTTAGGTATGAACCAAGTGGAGTAGGTATATGTACGCAGGTGCAGTGATAGTTAATTTGTAAGCGGTTTATTTCGCTTATTGTTAGACCAAGCATATTCCTAAATATGGCACGAGTTAGCTAATGATTCTGCAGTCCTAAATATGAATTTGGAGCAGACACAGAATAAACAGAGAATGGAGATTTGGGACTGCTGCTATGCTAAAATAGTGCTGACCTAAACAAATCATTCACTTTCCTCAGCTACGTTTATAACTTGTACTTGGAATATTCATGCAAATAAAATATATGCCTAAATTATCGCCTTTTCTTTGTAGAAAAGAAGGTGAGATAATGAGCAAAGCCCGTCGCTAGTTTTTTTTATCTGTATTATATTTTTTGTATTTACTATATGCATGACGTCGGCTTGGCCACTTTTTATTCTGAGGAAATGTCCTTCCACCATCATCATTATCCTTATAAGAATACGCAAATACATGAAAATTTGTCCGTACTTCTTCTAAATCTTGATCATGTTATTTTTTCAAGTGATGCGATGATGTGCAATGGAAATCAAACTTACCACTTGCTAGATGCTTTTGTTGTGAAATGGGAAATGCATTTCACGAACGACATG
>JAQGAI010000023.1:0-34443 GCA_034696905.1 Lepidocyrtus violaceus | reverse complement strand
GTGGTGGTGGTGGTGGGGGGAAGAAGAGTTATGTTAGGGGGAAGTGATTTGTGTCCATTTTTTTGTGTGTCTCCTTTTATGATCTTATTTGTATTTAGTTTACTCAATTGAACCTGAGCTTCTGTAAAAAAAAAAGCTGTCACTTTTATATAATTGAACTGATAATAAAAATTAGTGAATTGATAAGGAATTGTTTAATATTCGCATTTTAATTAACATAATTGTCTATAAAAAACATTATTTAATTGTCATTTTGACGCTAGGATTTATACTAGTAACATTAGCAACATAATAATACCATCAGCTCATCTCATATCACCCCACCCATAAAAACAACCATCCAGCGGTCCTCTCAAACACGTTTTGTCCAGGCGTAAAAATACACACACAAGAGCTGTGCTTGCTTGTGCTTCTACGTAAAAAAAACACTTCTCTGCTCATGACGACAAGAAAACGTGAGTAAAAAAAAATTGTTGTTGCTCGTGCATTTCTACGATTTAATTAAAAAACCATCACGATAGTAATAACAATTAGTAAATTTTAGTCAACAACCTTCAGCTACAGTAAAATCAACAGTTATTATCAGTTATCCAACTAAATAACTTCACCATGGCAGTCCGCGTCCAGTTCGAGAATAACAACGAGATTGGGGTGTTTTCGAAGATGACCAATTCCTATTGTCTGGTTGCTATTGGGGGAACGGAGAATTTTTACAGGTAAAAACAAAGTTGTCTCGTTGTCATGGCAATAATCAAATCCCTTCTCAAACATCCCCAACTCATTACTAATTCAACCCCTTATCGTGTTTTTGTTGTCGTGGCAATAATAGAATGATAATGATATATCACTGTTCTCAAACATTCCTAATTAATTCTTAATTCTTCTTCCAAAATCTTTATCCAAAACAGCATGTTCGAATCCGAACTCTCCGAAGTGATCCCAATAGTCCACACCTCAATCGCCGGCTGCCGCATAATCGGCCGCATGACAGTAGGCAACCGCAACGGCCTGCTAGTCCCCAACTCAACAACCGACCAGGAGCTCCAGCACCTCCGCAACTCCCTCCCCGACTCGGTCAAGATCCAGCGGGTGGAGGAGAAGCTCAGCGCTCTCGGGAATGTGATCACTTGCAATGACTATGTCGCGCTGGTGCATCCGGATCTGGATCGGGAGACGGAGGAGATCCTTCAGGATGTGTTGGGGGTTGAGGTGTTTAGGCAGAGTGTGGCGGGGAATGTGCTTGTTGGCAGCTACTGCTTGTTTTCCAATCAGGGTTAGTTACATTTTGAATTTTACTACATCAGTTTTGAATTTTGCTGTTGAGATTGTTGTTATGGTTACATTTATCATCATGTTCATATCTCCCAGGCGGAATCCTCCACCCAAAAACCCCATCCCAAGAGCAAGACGAGCTCTCCTCCCTCCTCCAAGTCCCCCTCGTCGCCGGCTCCATCAACCGTGGCTCGGAACTCGTCGGCGCCGGGGCCGTCGTCAACGACTGGAGTCTCTTCTGCGGGATGGACACCACGGCAACGGAACTCAGCGTGCTGGAAAGCATCTTCCGGCTCAACTCGGGGGTGAACGCGGCTGGGGGGAGTAGTATGATCAGTGCTGCGAGTAGTGTTATTAATGAGGAGGGGGGTAGTAGTGGCGGTGGGAATAGTATGAGGAATGTGTTGATTGAGTCGATGACTTGAATATTGGAATATTTGGATTATATAACTCTTTTTGTAAAGCATACCTCTTGTAATGATTTTGTGTAATAATATGATTCTTTAATTGTTATAAAAGTGTGTTTAATCGTCTTGGTTACAAAAAAAATCGTTAGAAACATATATCATCATGGTTACAAAATGCATAAATATAAGTCATCACCATGGTTACAAAAAAGAGAATCAATATAAATCCTCTCCATGGCTACAAAAAAATATTAGATCCTCTCCATACTCACAACAGCAAAAATACTTAAAAAAAACTCATCCCCAACAACATAATACTGACTAGAAAGTATAAACACAAACTCTACTCCCTCTTGGGATGATTCCTCCTCCTAGTCCCCCCCAACAACTCGCTATCCTCATAATCCTCCCCCTCATCCTCCTCCTCAATATCCTGCCCTCTATCCCCGTTATCATACTCCTCCTCATCCTCCTCCTCCTTCGCATCCATAATATCCCCACAACAAGCCGAATAGATAATCAAGCTAAAAAACCCCAACGGCAACCCAAACAGCACGATCGTCAGCACCGGATTCCCAACCCACATGTCCACCAAACTCACCTTCGCATCAAACGCATACCGATACACCCTAAAACTCAAACTATTCGCATGCGCACTCGGGCTAAAGTGCCCCTCCCTCACAAGCTCAATGATATTCTCCACCTCCGGCTCGCTGTCAATCGCGCTGTAGTCCGAGAACACGTAGTACTTGTGATTATGATCCGACGGCGACTTGTGTATAATCAGTAGCGTTGGCAACGCCAGATTCTCCGCAACGATCGAGTTTGCAAGATCCGGAGACCCTATCCACGAGAAGATTACCGGGAGCCCTTGGCCAGTCACGTCACTAATAGGGTTAAATAACCTAGGCAACTTATTAAGCAGCGTGTTATCAACGCTCCGCCTCCCAACAGACTGCACAACTTCGAGTACCCGTTTCTCCTCCCCCCGGATGACCCGCTCCAGCCGGTCCTCTTCCACCACAGCGCAGACTATCAGGTCCTTCAAGAAAGGTCCTTGACCTTCGCTAAACACTTGGTACAAATTCCCCCGCGTGAGGTGGATAAAATCAGGGAACCGCTCATTCCCAACCCAGTGCTCCAGCAAGCTCGTGATGTTGTTGCCATGGCTCTTGTACTCAAAGTTGAACGTGATGACCCTCCCAGCCTTCACTACAAACACGACAGATTCCGAAACCCGGCTGTCGTCATCGGCAACAAACTCGTAAAACTCGTTGTGCTGCTGGTACTTCCCTGCGACGATCTTGAACGCATCCGCGAGCTTGTCCCGGTAGCCTAGCGACGGTTTGAGTATCCCGAAGAAGAGGTCCGGCGGGTACTGCACGTTGTTGTTGCTCTTTTCGTAGTAGTCGTCTTCGTCGTCGTCGAGGTCTTCGTCGCCGGCGTCGTATTCGGTGGACTTGGGCTTGGAGGAGGAGCGGCGTTTGACGCGGGCGGGGTTGTCCGGGTGGTTTTGGAGCTTGGGGGAGGTGATTTGGGTGGTGAGGTACTTGTCCAGGAACTTTGAGAGCTGGTTGGTTAGCTTTATTCACTAGAGCATCAGACGATTTCTTCTTCTTCCCAGTAGCATTTGATGCTTTAGTAGAAGTAGAAGTATCCACAGTAGGTCGATTTACAAGTACAGCACGATCACATATGTCTTTAACTTCAGATAGTCTGTCCGTAAAAAGAGAACCGAGATCATTCATCTTTTTATGAAGAGCAATTACTTCAGTTGTGATATGAGCAACGTCATCCTCTGCCGCCGGTATATATACCATACTTTCCATCTTATCGGCAACAAATACAATATCATCACGTTTCCAGTGTTTCAATGCATGCAAGATGCAATTCATCTCACCAGCAAATCCCTTTATACCGCTTGGGTCCGGAACAGTAATGTTGAGAGAGCGAAGTAGCTTCTTAGCTTCTATGACATCTGGAACTTCATACATCTTCTTAAATGCATTTACCAACGTAATTTCTTCCACATCACCCAGGTTAATATAGTACTTAGCACACATGAGCATATTGCTCAGCACTAACTGCTTGTCCTTGCCCATGTTTAAGAAAAAGTTGATAATCACAAAAAACAAAGTGGTAAACAAAAAGTCACTGATGGAAAGTCAATAATGTCATGACTATTCCGTGTATTTTCAAATTTCAAAATACATTTTTAAAAAGCTGACTTTAAATACAATTTAGAGGTATTAAAGTTGCTTTCAAAATCACATTATTTCAGTATAAAAACTTCACATGAATGGGAGAGCCAACAAAGCTCGACCGCACAAACCAACCACTCACTCCAATTCCACAATGATATTATGATATGATGACTGCTTCGGATTCTGATCTAATCAGCAATCTATTTTCATTTATGTCGCAGGGGCTGGATCAAGGATTTTCAAGAAAATAATTTGGAACTAATTGTAAGCCTAATCTAACCTTATTCAAACCAAACCCAAATACAGAATCAAAAAAAAATAATTGTTGCTTTACGTTAGTGTGTGTCATGTACTATATGAACAAGAATTGAAAAATGCTCTATCGTAATCAGGTTTAGAATCATTTTATAATTAGGCAATTTTATTGTCACTTTTAAGCCCCTTTCATCCTCCACATTTCACTTCCATCCGTTTTTTTTTAAACAGAAACATCTCTACTAACAATAAATAATATACCAGTTCCAAACGAATTGTCTATTTTAAATAGCTGCTTCCAGCCATCATCAACTGTATCCATCTTTTATTGACTTTGTTCACAAAATCATATTTAACATCAAAAATATTATAATTATTATACTCTTATATAAAACTAAACTATAACATCATGCATCATACTTTGTATTGTAAATAGTGTTGTTTAAAAAATTATGCTTGTTTATATTCCACCAAGAAGACACTTCCTAGAATACAACAAGTTGACAAGCTATAACTTAAAAATTTCAGTTGACAGAAACAATTGCATTTAAATGTTGGGCATTACGAATAAATATATTACTTTTAGTTTGCTTTTTTTACCCGGAAGTTATATTGCATCATTTAGCATTTTGCTTTCTTTATTTCAAACACAACACAATCATTTTCTTTACTAATAGCTGAAACAATGGCTTTTAAATGAGGTAGAACGCATTTTACTTTTTTCTCTCCATCATGTCCTCTTCATAAAATCATTAAATTAACTAAACATTGCATTAGATATTTTTAACCTATAATACAATGATATTAGAAACTTATAAAAAATAATATCTAAAACCTGGACATTTAATTACATAGGATGATACAAATCAATAATTACACAACACATAAATTAAATTAAATAAAGTCCTAAAAAATGAAAGTTACATTAATATCTCTCTCTTTTTGTGCTTAACGGTTTTAAATATTATACAATTTCTTAAACAAAGATGTTTATGGATTAAGAAAACTACAGATTTATCTTAACTCAAAATATAAATAGGAATAATATCGCCTGATAACAACTTTTGTGCATTATGTGTTCACAACTCTAGTAAATGTTATATTTAAATATAATTTTTGGTATATTTGCGCCTGTGAATCTGTATTATTCTCTGTAATAAAAATTATTGTTCCTAAATCATTAACATTCTATGTACTATGTTACTATTATTGTTACATTTAACTAACATGGCATGGTAAACAGATTGTACATTGTACTACCTACGGCAAGAATTACATAAAACCAAGTTTCATATTGTCTAATTAGCTTTGTCTACTCAATAGTTTCACCGTTAGTTTCATACATTTCCTCGCACCTTTCTAGTAACCTGAGAACGGGATTGATATTGTAAGGGAATAGGGATCTTTCCACAAGTCTGCCCACCGCCATTCTGACCCTGATGAGAAGACCCATGGTCCTATCCAAATCCCTCCCACAGGAGGAAACAAAGCTATCCCAGTTTTTATACGCATACTTTAAAAATCTTAAAAGGTACAGAAGGAAGCATGTCTCATTGCTCATGAGTAAATCCAGGAAGACGTCCGGATCCCCACAGATCGTTGCAATAAATGCGTTAAACGTAACTGTAGGATTTAAAGTGCGGGACAAGTCGGAGGCTTCAATCCTTCCTTTAAATGTTGTAAATGTATCAAGGGCGCATAGCATCCCTTCCACCAATGCGTCATCCTGATCGGAGAACAGCTTGACGATCCACTCCCCCAACGGTGCTTCCGGGTGATAGGGCTGCACGGATTTGACGTAAGCATCCAGCAACCTGAATACTTCTCGGATAGATCTTTCAATGATGATCATGTCACTGATGTCGGACTCCGATGCTGATTGTCCTGAGTCATCGGAAGATGAGTGGTCAGAGTCCGAATCGTCGCATCGAGTTTCCTTGACCGTTACTGCAACGCTTTTCAGAACCAGCAAGACAACTTTCTGAAGTAAGGGACCGTCTCCGGATGCTTCGTTGTAGGTATTGTCCAGTCTTACAGCTTCAGGCGTGGGGCCAATGGTTATTGTTGTAAATGATTTTTTCTCCTCTTCGGACAGTAAAGTCTTTGGATCTGGCGACCTGGAGCTGAATAGCACCGTGGCTGTTGTGAACGCAGGCTCCACTCCTGAAACTAACGACCTTGACGAACATGGTATCGGTTCCATAAAGCTGTCCGCTACGGAAGATGCAAAACCTGAAGGAGGAGCTCGATGTTGTTTCCCTTGCCCCCTTGTAGCAACCAGTTTTCTTTTGCTGCTACACGCTGCGACATCAGATAAGCCAAGTCCACTCTCCCACTCCCAGTCAACACTCCCAATGCTCGATCCCCCGAACCCTTGAAAGTTTCTGGAATACGGTACACTGGGAAAGAACTGTCGACCTTTTACGCAGCGTATGATTAAATGCGCTAAATCGCAAGGTTCTTCACTGGGCTCCTCCTGAAGCGAGAGAGTGCTTCCGTAGCACAAGATTTCGTTGAAGACATCAATCAACTTCTTCCAAACGATTGATGGCAAGGATGGTGTCAAAAGGGGCACAAAAGTGCCCAGGTGCATATAGTAATGCTTGGTATCAATAACGCTCAGATTGGATTTCACCGAGATAATACTATGCCACAAAGTGAGGAAGGTTATGACCGGAGCTTCATTCTGGGGATCGTAGACGGTCATCATTCCTTGGAACTTTGTCAGTAGACGGTTCCACCACACCTCTAGAGCACTCACACACATGTTCTTCACCTCACTTTCAATTTCAGTGTCTACTTCTACTTTGGCACAATGATGTATTGGTTCTCTGGAGTAATTAGGTTCTGGAGTGGAGTATGCATTGACAGATACAGGCGCAGGAGGGGATGTACCTTGGGTTTCGTCCTGTGGTTGCTGTTGTAGGGGCGGGAGCTCTTCTTCCTCCTCCAAGTCGAGCGGATGCTCATCCTCGTATTTGTAATCGATGACACCACGGATGATTTCCAAGATATGGCTTAGTTTGAAGGGATCATTAGTTGTGACCATAACGCTTTTGAAGAGCTCATCAAATATCTCATGAAGATTTGGCAGTTTGGTCCACATCAGGAGCGTCACGAACGCCTTAGACGTAGCCAAAGTTATGAATCTGTTCGTCGAGTCCAAATATTCGATCAACATTTCCCAGGTCCCTTCATCCATTGCAATGCCGGAAGCCATGTCCATGACCTTCCTACAGATGAAACCAGTAGCTTGTTGCTTGAGCGCAGTATTGCTCAGTAAATGCATTGTACTGATAAACTGGAGAGCATATTCATCAAGGAATTCGGGATCAACGCCAAGGTGCCCTTCCGGTCTTGACTTGGGTAAGAACGGACGCTGAAGCTCCAGAGTGTCGGTTTGGCAAAGACATCCTGAGAGAAGTTTTGTCTGAAGAAGGGCCAAATTCTCCGACCACCTATTCCAATCTTCGCTGGTTATAGTGCCAGGCTGGAGCCTCGGCCGTTTTAAAGCCGGACCCTCCATAGCTGATTTGATTTCTAACTATAAATGTTCATAAGCTTTAAGCTGTGCAACAGTGAGGTAGCAATCACTGCATCTAACGTTAATTTTAATTCACTTGTTTTCTAAATAACTAAATCACTCAAACAGTTACATTGTGATGAAAGAAGCCACTAGGGCCACTACGCCATAAATTGACGCCTAGGCCACAATTACTAAGTTTCTGTGTAAAATGTTCCACCCAGTCTTCTAACACTGCGCCAATCATGCCTATTCATCAGAGTTTCTCGACCACAGGGTAACATGGTTGTTGGAGATTTTACACGTTCGATTTGAAACACAATACGCTTCCGTGATGTGCTTCTCTTCGACTAAGGTGAAGTTTCCCTTCAAAGAAAACTTCAACAACTCAAAGCTGTTAGACACAGGAAGTCCTCCAAACCCTGACTCCTGTTGAAAAATCAATCATCAATGAATTCAATCAAATTCACACAGATCGCAAATCGGTTAAATCAACACTACATAGAGGAAGTACATTGTAATTCTGCTTTACATACCAAGTTCGTATCACGATCCCAGTTATAATCCGAAGAAATAATCAGTACACCATTATACTCCACAAAGTGTGCGAGACTGCTTAGAAATTTCCCAGGTTCAAGTATCTCGTTAAGGCAATTGTTGACGATTACTAATTCAAACTCTCCAATGTGACTTGGAAGATCAGATGGATCACAATTGATTATCTCAATTCGCTCGTACTCCTGAAATTAAAAAAATACAAAATCAGTCAATAATTTAAAATAATTATCGAAACACATACCTACTATTATCTACATGAATGCTAAAAACTATTATCATGTCAAGTCCACTTCATTCCACCTTTCTTTTATTCCTTTTACGAGAAGGAGACTCCAAGACAGACTTTTCTCGAAGAGGAGAGGTTATCGAGCGACAAGCAGTTTTAAGAGATCCCTCCAACGGAAAAAAGTAATCCACGTTATCAAGATTTTGGAATCTGAAGCAGGTTGCCACTTGCGAGAAAGAACGCTCGATGCCCTTAACTTGCGAGAAGAATTTGGAAAGGTTAAATGTTAACGCTCCCGTTTTGCTTCCAATCACCAACGCCCGTGTACACTTCCTGTTCTGGAATGACAGGAAAGATAAGTACCAAAAAGTTACCAAATATTCTACAAGGATTAATAAATAACTACAATTTAAGCCTACATACTATTTTGTTAATAAATCGCCAAATGAAATGTTTGGGTTAAAATTAAATAATTATAAATTAAACTTAAAGATTAGATATAAAAGGTTTAAAGAAGAAAGTACTTCTAAAGTGGTGGTGATAAGCTGCGCAAATTTCTCTTGAAACTGGAAAAAGTGTTCTGGAAGTTGCTTAAGAAAAGCGGAAGCCGTCTCATCAGAAGACATACAAGTTTTTCTACAGTTCCCATACTCCTGCTCCAAAGTCACTGGAAGCATTAAATCAGCTTCACAATCTACATGGTTGTTATTATTTCGCTTGCCAACTCTCTGCCCAGAATTTGATCTTCGCGACAGCAATTTATAAGCGACATAGACGAAGCCTAAAAAAGTGAAGAGAGAGTAAAGTCAATAGGTTGGTCATCAAGTTCAAAGTGTTTCAAATTTCAAAATAGCGTTTGTTTGTTTATGTAGCAAAAAATCCTCAAGTCATTAAGTCAATTTACATCGATCATTCATCATTTTATTTTGATAGTACTCTGAAAAAAAATATATTTTATCGACATCCTTCACCAGCTTAAAATTTCTTGTCAAGATTAGTAGGCTCGAAAGTTAGTAAAGATTTCTAAAACTACAAACTACAGAGATGGGAACATGGAAGTGGTGTTTTTGGCTGTGAATTGGAATTGGAAAAGGTTGGTTTTTTTGCTTGCTGTTTGTGGATCATATTTTAAAATTTTAATACTGGAAAAAATTAACATTTTAACAAAATAACGGAATAAAAATCAAAATAAATTAAATGCACCTTGTATTTATTTAAAAACAAAATATGTATCTTATCCAAGCAAGGTAGAATAATAATTCTACCTTGATCTTATCTTAATTAATCTCTTACCTCCACCAAAGATACTTCCTGCTGCAAAAGCAACAATGCACTTCTCGTTCACTTCCGTTCCAAAAACTCGCATTCTACTCCAAAAGACGAGTAGTTAAACTTTTTAAATTATTTAACTACTCTCTCCAAAACACTACTCACACAACAGCCACACCACAACAATCACCAACAAAATTATCTTCCAACACTTCTCAATCTTTCCCACACTTACAAATTGTAACAGCACAAACAATAAATTACTTTTTTTTAATTTAAATTTTAAATTCCTTCAAATCCAAAACTTCAAAAGACAATCAGGAAAAAGTGAAATCTTCTCCTTCCAAATATATTTTTTGTCTTCATCTCAATCTCATATTGGGCAACAGCAACGCAACAGTCCAATGGCAATAATGCACACAAGTCACACAAGCATAATATACTCAACTCACACAACTTTTTATGGCAAATAGGAATAGTCAATGTTGCACAGCACAAGTTGTTATACGATATTATGGACTTATGCATAAGATACGTACGATGCGATGTAAAGGAATTTTTTTACTTGACGAACTCACACAAACCCAACCAAAAAGGCAAGTTTTTTTAGTCCCCCTTATTTTTTTAACGTTATTCTTCTGTATGTCTTTAAGGATATGTGCCTAACACATCCAATGTTACTTTTTTAACTTTATCCGAATGTGAATGGTAAAGATGCTTGAGCAGAGCTAAGCTATGCATACGACGACGTGAAGAAGAACGAAAAAGGATCGAGATATTCGAGATCGGATATAACAACTTTTAAGGCATATGTATCTGCATATGAGTTTATACAAGGGTATAGAATAATGGTTAGGTTGAGTTTATACATATAGTGCGGTAGGTAGTTTTTAGTTAGGTATTGTAATGTATGTATTGTTGTACTTAGGTAATCTGTATAAGGCACATACCTACGCTTAGGTATATGCTGCACTGTTTTCTTAGGTATTAAAAAGTCGTATTTTTTCTTGTCTTGCGCATGTATGAAAAAAAAATCTTAAGAAGTTGTCTTGTGCTTCTTATGCATTCAGCTTGTGTTCATCACATCATATCATCATCACATCACAACATGCACGATGCTGCTGTTGAAGCGTCTCTTCTGATTCCTTACGAATATTTTTTTTTATTCAGCAGCGATTCCTCTTTGGCTTTAGCACTTGCTTCTCAGGAGGATCAACATGATCAACTTTTATGATAATAAATGTTTAGGCAAAACCAATGTTCACACATTCACGGGCCATATCATTATGGAATTAAAGGAAGTTTTTTTTTTGTTTGGGAGAAAAAATAGTATTGTACATGAGCATACAACGCTTTAGTTTTTTTTAAAAGTATGTATAAAAAATTCGTTGAAGGTATCATGTTTTGGGATAAATGTTCGTTTAATGTATCATAGCGTCGTGTGTATACTTTGAATTTGGCTGTGAAGATTTTTTCTGCGGACTTCTCGCTATTTTACTTTGTTGAAGAAAAAGCTGAGCATTTTATTCTTGTAGTTGTGTATGTAATTTATTGTAGTTGTAGACACTATATTCATGTTTCGCTCGCACAGCCAGTTTTTTGTAAACAATTAACTTTTCAGTCACATCACATTCGATAATTTGCGCCGCGTCACTGATGATGAGAGATCCCCCTTTACACAAGTTTTCTAAAGAGGATACTATAATGTGATTCCAGCTCATTAAGATTCACAACTTTTTTTTAACAATTAGCTTTTACAGGATTCCGGGGAGGGGAAAGCTTGATGTAAACCCTTTTTAAAAGGTTTTAATTCTTTTTCCCTGTTTTTTATCTCATCACCTCCCTCTGTGGTTATGTGTGAATTTGGCTAACTTACAGAAATAAGGTCTAATGCTTAATGTTTCGTTTTGCAAAGTAAGTTCTTTGGAATAAATGGAAACTGATTTTTAATGTTCCTCCAACTGACTCTCGGACAATCAAGTCATAAATATAACACGCAAATCTGTTCCGCTCACTCCTCCTCCGTACTTATGGATGATTTACAATAATTGCTCATACTGTTATTGTCTTAAAGAGGCATCAACTTCAAAACTACGAGGGGTAATATATTTTTAATGATTTTCCGGTCCGCTGCACTTGAATGATTTTTATCAGGAACGGAATGGCAGAGCGAAAACCGAACCGACCACCAAACAACTGGTCTCATATAAGTACCTACACTTATTTCCACAAACTGTTAATTTTTCCTTAATATGATGGTGATAGGGATGGGAGGAACTCAAAACAAGTGTTTAAAGTTATGTATGAGTCGAGTTGGGGGAGAATTATTACCGGATCCTCCTGGATAACAAGATATGATGCGAACAAAGCTCGCAAGCTGGTATGAAAAAAAAAATCATAAAAACTGCAAGTTCCTTTCACTGCACTGTTGACGCTGCGTTAAAACTCGTTATTTGTGCGAACTTTATCACACTCTTATGAAAAATTAATATTTAAACAATTCACTTATTACAGGGCTGAAAAAATGTGCAGATAAGGATCTACTTTCATGTAATAATGTTATTTTCAGAGGAGATCTTTCACATAAACATACACATTAAGTCCTTAAGCATTTTGCTTGCACATTCGGGAATTTTTTTCTCCCAACGAATTGTTTGTTTCAGAGTATTTTTTTCTTCACTTTAATAATAATCATGTTCGTGACTGGAGTTTAGAATTTAATGTAGGCTCTTATTTTTGAGTTTTTCATGAAGACTTCAACATGGCCAATTTGCTATAGTCGAAAGAGATAGACGTAAAGGTTTCAACTGAAATGTCACGGTTATTTGATTCCGAGTTATTTTAATTGTCACTTCATATGCAAAAGCTTGGCTCAAGCATTGCAATCAAACAGGCGGATGCACAGGTTATGCAGAAGGTTACAGACATTTGGAATTGGCCCTCCGGAGTAAAGTGATAAAAACACGTACATTTTCTTTAACGATCCTGATCCGGCGTTCCACCGGAAAGATATGAAGATGATTTCGCCAAAGGTAAGCGTTTTTCTTCTCCCACCAACAAACAGACCTTTTTGATTCGTCTTCAACCACTTATGTATTTCTCACTAGGAAAACCATAAGCTACTAACGAGATAAATTGTGATCCCAACGAACGAAAGAACGAATCAGGTTAAAAAAAAACTTGTTCCTTTTCGCTTGATAGGATCGGGTTACTTATGATGTTGTTGGTTATGCCGATATTTTCTTCAACATAAAAATAAATGCGTTCCACCATCTTACATGCTTCACATTCACATTATATGTTCGTATAGTACAAGTATAATGAATCCGTCCATTACATAATACATCACATCACAATACTCCCAAAAACCACAAAACCTGCACACGGATCGTATTATCTTATGGGAAGAGAAAAACGAAGCGAAAAATTTCCCCCTTCTTCTTCTAATCTTCTGACGATTAAGGAACCAGGCTCCATGAAATAAGCATGGTTATTGGATAAAGCACCGATAGTCATGTAGCACGAAACAATGTATTTTTATTATGACTTTATGAGGGATAAATATGATACTTTCTAGAAGATAGATACATAAGGATGGATGGGCTCACTTTTTTGACCTTTGTATAAGGTTCCCCTCCATATTTTTTCAGGGAGAGGAAAGAGTAACGCACATCTGTAAAATATAATCCATATATTATCCACACCCCGTAGAGCACCTTCTTCCTTTATATAACTTCTTCACCCTCACCCTTTTTCTCTACCACCAAAGGAGCCTGTTATCTCTTTTTCCTTATAAAAAAAAACTTAAAAAATTGATCAAAGATTGGAAGCGGATGTTGTAATAATACCCCTTCAAAAATAACAGACACAGACAGAAGGAGACCAACAACTTAAAGAGGGAGACAGGAAAATCGGGAACAACCCTTGTCTCGCTCTCAACAAATTTCCTATAAGCATCATCGTTTTCGGGAAAGAAGTAGAAAAGGAAGGAAATGATCATCTTCTTTTTCATCTTCAGTCCTGGAGTCGTCGTCGCTCCATTTTTTCTTCTTCTAGTAGGCATATGGTAGGATGTAATATTGTAATGCAGCAACTTATTCTAATAATGTTAGTAATAACGCTCGCTTTTTTTCTTCTTAAAAAAAACTTGGAGCTGGAGTTCATGTTCATACGTAATATGGAGGATTAACTTGAAGCATTTTTCCAGGTCCCAGAGAGATCCCAAGAGCGGTACTCGCTTTAAGACGGAGGAAACGAGTTGAAGCCAAAAGGATTAAGGGATGCAGTCATGATGCATTCATATTTCCACTTTTTTCCTCCTATCGTAATCATACTTCCCACCGAGAGCAAGTTTAAATCCACCATATCGTCAAGTCGAGTCGGCGGTGGTGTGGAGAAATATAAGGATTGATACAATATAGCCACCTATAACTTCTTACATAACCTTAACAGATTATTATGAGTTTAACCTGAGAAAAGGAAGGATTTTCTCTCTTCCTTCGCGATTCATAATAGTACCTCTAGAGTCAAGTTTACAACAATGCTTACTTCCATTTTTATGAGGATGTGGCTTATTTTACATGGCTAGCCCATTCAATCTTCCCGTAAAAGAGATGATATCGTGATGATGATCATATTATACAAGAAAGCTGTACTGAGGATGAGGATATGTGAGAGAAAAAGTAACATTTTACGGCAGTATGGAGTATATGGTGGTGGTTTAGGTTTTTTGGGGGTTGCATGGCTGTGTCAGCTCATTTTTTACATGAAAAGATACATCATCAGATTTGAAACTTTTTTTAAACGAAACAGTAAAGGAAACGGAAAAAATCTCTTTGCTTGAAGCAAGGCAGAAAAACTCATCATAATCATCATCACCATCATACTATTGCTATGCATGATTTTGTTTTAAGGAAACGATAAGCAGCATTCCCCCAACACAAAGTTATGCTCTATCATGTAACCCGCACATTCAAAAAAAATTGTAAGGAGGAGGAAGACGTTTTCTTAACTGAATGGGTTTATCTTTTCATTGTTGCATGTGAGGATCATATCAAGCACAATATGCAACTCCAGGTCATTTATGCCTTGAAAATACAAAGTTTTGCCTACGAAGGAAAACAACTTAAGAGAAAATTTTTGATGTGCATTATGCAACAGTTATACCGTCTTTTTTGAGAGGTTTAAAGATGCATTTATCAGCAATATTTTTCATATATCCGTTTTTCCTTTGATTATGATATGGTTGTTTGACTTTATGCAATCCAATGGTTTCTTTCTATCTTTTCAATCTTGAGAAGGCGCCTATTCTTCCTTGTCGTTTGAAACAATAACCGACGAAATCTTAATTGTAATTGTGATGCCTGTTAAATGTTACAGGTTGTCTAATGCAATTTCCTCGTGTTTGCGTCATACGGATCTCAACCAGGTGAAAAGGATTCAACAGGTAAACCCCCACCAAGTATAAATTGACTTGTTATAGACCTATATGAGCTAAAAGAATATAAGCCTATTTGTAGCTATGTATCTTGCAGAAATCTGACAAATCTAATCTTCGCACAACCAAAAAGTAACACTTTTTCGCTTATACCTTCACCTTTTGTTCTTTTTACTCGGAATACTTAATCGTGTTAAGATTCGAAAAGATTTTTTTCAGAGAAGCCCTGTCATGTTGAATGCCTCGGAGTAATCTGCCATTATAACTGTGATAACTTGATGATGGCGCTCTGTTTTGATTGTCAGCTTGTTGTAAATGTGAAATCCACGTTTGAGGGGATTCTTACGAAGAGGCATAATTTTCATGGTCATTAGCCTAAAATACGCAGCATCATCTTTAGTCGTAAAAGTACATTCATAGCTTCTAATCTATCTATGTATATACTCATTCCTATACAGAATATCAGCCTGCAAATAACTACCTATTAAAGCATGTTTAATTGCATTATGGACTTTAAATGGATTAGGGAAGGACTGGGGACGTGAGCAAAACAAGAAGTTACCTTAAATCTGAGTCGAATGAGTCCGGCACAGTTCTCATAAGAGCCAAGATTTTCGATGACGTATTGACGATTTCTAAAGACCAAAGCTTCATACAGTGGACCATAATGAGATAAGCATGAAATCAGTTTAGATTTAAAACGCTAAAATAAATCTGAAACTTTTTAAAACGTTGATATGATTATGATCCATAACATCTTGATAGAAAGCTTGGCAGGGATTTTCTTAGCATCAGATCAACATACAACCGAAAATAAAATGATTGTTGTGGAGTTGAAAGGGAGGACTTTTTCGAGTTGACTCGAAGGCCAGGAGCAATATGTATATCTGTATTATATTATATACTAGGCATCAACAAAGCCCGAAACAAACCACACGATCTACATGCATATTATTAACGAGTTTTCAAAATCATAATGCAGTGCTCACTTAAGTATATATATAGCCATTATAATCATAATCATCAAACTGGCAAAGAGCTGCTTTTATTATCTTAAAATAAAAGAGACAAGAATTAAGTCCCTTTTTCTGACAGTCAGCTCTCTGCACACAAAAAGAAGACACAAGCAACGCAACGCTGAAAAAAGAGAAAGATGATGAAGAAAAAAGATAATGCAATAATAATATCAAATCGCATCAGCATTTTGTTATAATAATACACAGAATTTTTTTTGTATTTTTTTTTTGCTTTCAGAGGAAAAAGCAAAGCCAAAGAACTACGTTAATATTATCAAAGCATCATCCTGTAAAAAAACAACGGGCTGTAGCAATACTGTAAAAGCAGTCATATTCGGACTCCACTCCGTGGACCAAGATGAGATTAGGATTTAGGATGAGGATAATAGCCATAAGGGCTATTTTTTCTTGGGATATGTTTCTCTTCATAAAAAAATCCTTTTTTTATATATAATTATGATGACGGGACGAATAAAACCAAAAGGATGGACAACAACGAAGAGGAAAAAATAGTCTTCTTAAAGCTAATACTTTGGTAGCTGTTGTGTTGTGCACAATGCAAGTTGTCTTCTTTCACTGAGGATGATGAGGATAATTCTATGGTTAAAAAGAAGATTTCATGATACTTCACAACAGAATACGGCAACATTACGAGATGATGCTTCTGGCATCGTAAATTCGGTTGGCCATGCTTATTACGGCATTGACCATATTATGCATACACATGCTATATATATACTTCACGCTTTTGGTCTTGGCTCATGTTGGTCAGTTGTTTTCTTTTCTTTTTTTGAGGAGGAAAAAGTCCGAGCCCGAAAAGTAAAGTATTAAGAGAGAAAATGAAATGATGATAGCTTTACCCACAGTTTTCATATTAGACACGAATGCCTTCACAAGTCAACACTATAGCGTCACATGAAGTCTCCGCAGAGGCTGTTATATAGGTATCGAAATATTCTTTATCCTTATTTTTAAACTGACCAGTGTCCATTACTACTACTTTACTAATATAAAAAATTGTAATTTTATGCGGTTCTCGCTTTACCGAGTTGTAATAATGCTTATTCCTCTTTTCACACTGGCACTGCCACAAGGTTCTTCTGGCTGGCCTGGTGAGAGGATCAAGGTCAGGATGAGGCCGTCATTTACAAACACTCAAGTTTCAAACCTCAAAAAACTGTATAGTCATGGCCAACTAATTGTTGGCTTTCTTTATGAAAAAGCAATAGGTATATTCCTTTTATAACGATTAAAAAAATCAGGCATAAAGTAACCAACCAGTTCTTTACTGAATAATATAATGACCTTTCAAAGTTGTAATAGAACGTATGGCCCACGTCAGATATATAAAAAAGGTTTGGATAAGAAGCATTTTCAAACATCAACCCGACTCCCCGACCCTAATAAAAGGGATGATAAACCATTCACATTTTTTATGTACCTGTTCCTTCTCCAGATGCATATATCTTGTTTCCATTGTGTACAGACGATGAAGGAGGATGGGTTGGTAGAGGAAAGGAAGGAAGGAAGACGGAACGAGAGACGATCTGTTGCATCCTCACATTCACATCCAATCCAACTAAAATTATATCCTGGAGGAGGCTCAGCTCTCAGGATGCAAGCGATGCAATCCATAATATTGTAGTTGGAGAACCAGCAGGGATCCATGACAGGTTCCTTAAGGGTAAGGGTTACTAATTTTCAAAAGGAAAAAAAGAAGATCCACCACCAGCACAAACAGTCGACGGCGGTGATGGTGAATGGGAAGGGATCATTTTTTCCTCTTCGCGGGATCATCTTTCTCAAACTGGATGGACATTTTTTACGGGAAGAACGGATATGATGGTGATTTGATAATATTACACATTCTCATTGTTACATAAGAAATATTGTGTATACAACGGGGGTCCATTACAGTCTCTAAAAAAGAAGGAGAGAGGAGGGTGAGATGAGATTTTTTTTATTTGAAGCTGTCATATTGCTTCTGCCGGTTTCATATACGTATAGTCCAACAATGATGCTATACTGTTCTGGCAAAAGATACATTCAAGACGATACTTTTCTTGGACGATGATGATGATCTTGGTCGTTTTCAGCTTGAGTTTCACTATGATAGTAAAGCATATTGAATCCTTCCCCTGAGGGGATGAATGAGTATTTGGGCGTAGGCACACAGACAACCAGAGAGAGGCAGATGGGAACCTCTTGATTCTTTTTCGTTTTTTTATTTTCAAGCCTAAACTTTTATTATAATACCATTACTCGAGGAGAAGATGGGATACGATCCATATTACCTAAACATATTCTCATCTTGAACATCATCAACATTCCCATATTGAAACTTTGAAGCAGGTATTACGTATCTTTAAGCTTGCTTTCAAACCTCAGCCGTACAGCAACAATTTAGTTTTAGGAGGAAAGACGAAACTTGTTTAAGAAAAAGCTGACACTCTAAATATGAGGAGCGCAAAAGGAAGAAAAATATAGCTGGAGAGAGTTAGAAACACATTTTTTTCTTGTATCTTTCTTCGCTCTCTCGACTCTATCAAACTCACAAAAAAAATCTCAGGTTGTTGGCGAGTTTTTTTTTTGTCGAAGGAAAGGGAGGTATAAAAACTGTTGAACATGTTTTGATCTTTTGCTGTATTGCTGCCCATTTTGTACATTACATGTGTAGAAAAGTGGTATATTCCTTCAGCAATGTGATGATGACTATGATATGTTGAGCATTACATAACACACTTGAGATTTTTGCCTTTGACTGAGACAAATAGGTACAGATTTAAAAAAAAACTAAATACAAAATGTTATTACATTAGTGCAACAATGTACAAATCTTAACATAGGAGATCCCCCATTGGAACCGGTGGTGGCAGTAGTGGCGGTGGTGGTGCTGGCCGAGGTTGATGACGACTTGAGATGATCATACTGATGAGGACGATGATGTGGTGGGTTTAAGGTTTTTTGGTAATGCTCAGGGTTTGACTGTTTTTAGGTATTATTTGGCACGCACGTACTGGGTACTCTACTGCCAGGTGCCAGCCAGCCAACTAGACCTTCAAATGTACTTTGGGTTATCTAGATGGTCATTTTATAGCAATAAAAACGGTTTCCTCAAAGTAACATTTTTCCCTTTTGTATGTATGTCTGCTGACGTTGAAAATGAAAAAAAATTGCATAATAGTTATACAAATATGCACAGGTTGTAATCATCCTCATCATTATCAGGGGAAAAGGTAAGCAATATGTCATTATAATAGGTATTAAAAGTAGTAGTATATACTCAGTTGTGTAGCTTTATGGGCTTTTGCGCTGACGATGAGAGAAAACCGTCTGGCACTAGTATAATATTCCAAGAACGAGATTTTTTGGGAGACGAGCAGAAAAAAAACTCGAAGATAGGAAGAGAGAAATGAGTGGTTTTGTAGAATAAGTACTTAGCAAGGAGGAAAAGATTATGAAACATGCGTGATAATAGTAATGCTCATCGTCTCAAAAAGTTGAAAACAGCTTTTGCTCAATTTCAAACAGTGCCTGTTTTGCTATGAAAAATTATGAAGCAGTATCATCATCATCATTTCAGAGCATCAGCATGAGCCTGTAGGTTGCACTAACATGTACGTTTTTTTCTGTATAATACCTACCCACTCTGGAAGCAATCTCTTAGAACTGAAAAGGTGAAGCTCAAGAAGTTTATTCTGCTTTCTTCAGAACTTACACAATCAGAAGAACAGCTTGAGCCATAGAAGAATGGTGGCTTCAGCTCACGAGCCAGTTCGTACTTACTTACCTGCGTAGGTTTTTTTTTTGCTTATTGTTAGAAAAACAACAGACTCGAAGACAAGCCACTTGTTCTCTCTCGAGCTCCTCTTGTGAATCCATCCATTTGTTCGGGAAAAGGCATGAAAGCTCATGTATACACGTTTGTAATAAGACAAGTTTTTTCACAGGAAGAAGATTATGAATGATACAGTCATAATAACGAGCATATAGGTATACTTATACATGCAGATTATCTTAATGATGGTGATGTTCAAGATGATAATGATTGAGTGAAGTTTTTTTCTTCCTTGAGTAAAGTGTAAAAGAAAGCGATGAATCTTCATGAAGTAGATATTACTTACTTCTTTTCCCGAAGTATATTTCTTGACTTTTTCTTTTTGATCGTCATTTTTAGACGTGAACGCAAAGAAGCTGAAGATGAGATGATGCTGTCAGGTCCATCCATTACGATATTATGTACATGTTTTTAATATTCTCGTGAACAAAAACCAGTCTGCACTCTTTCGGTATTGATTTTCGGGTGTAGACAGCTGAACCTAGCACGGATTCCCACGATGATCCTGGTGGTGATGCTTAAAAACAATCATAAAAAAAATCATAATTTCCTTCTCATTCCAATCAATATTTTATTTATTAAATATTGATTTTGATCTTGAGAGTTTTTTTTGCGGAATGGATTTTTCTTCTCTCTTCTTCTGTTCTAGTTCTGATCTTAGTATTTTCTATTGTTTCAAATATACTTCTACACGATTTCCTCTTTATATTTTCAACACAACTCATGTTTCGCTCAATACTGGAGTTGCCAACTGCAGTTTTTAGGACAAAAAAAAACATCCAGAAAGTCTTACGCCGTACGAATTCTGGCAGTCGTGATCTCACTAATGACAATGAGAAGCTTAGCTCGTGAAAAATCAAGACCATTACGATACGATCTCTCGAGTCAACACATCAAATCTGTGAAAGAAATCATCTCATGGGCCTGGAAATATAAAAAAGCCTTAGAACGGATTTTATCACCAACTTCAGCATCCATACTATTTGTGAAAATACATATCAAGCGGTGAAACGAAATCAAGCGTGCAGATAAATAAAAAACACGGAGTGGTAAAGTTCATTGCAGATTTTCTTTATTATTTTTATTCGAATACAGATCAACAGATCTCAAATCAATTTATTTTATATTTCGTCAAAAATGTAACATGTGTACTCTTTCCCAGAAACAGGATGGCGGTGATGATAATTCCAAACAGGTAGGTTTAAAATCATCAAATCAAGTATGGAACTGTTGAGTTCTCTCCAGAAAAAAAATAATGAAAATCTTTTTTATGGACTCTGGTTACTGTGCAGCATGAGCATATTAGTTTGCTGTTTTTATATAGTAAAGGTAGAATTTCCATGATCAAGTTGGAGGAAATCATCATGATCAGGGTGAAACGAAGACCTCTTCAATCTCCTATAACTTCGAGATAAATCATATCCTGCTGAGCTGATGTTGTTCCCTCGCTTCTCTTTATTCTATATTTCTTTTTCTTTTAGAAGTTCTGTCTCTACATTAGATCCTCATCATAATGTTCACAAGAAGCCCTTTTGGATTAAACTTTATTTTTTTATATGGAAGAAAAAAGATTGCTTATCGTGATTTACCGTCTTTTCACCCTTTTTCCTACAAAAAATATATTCTCAGCCAAAGGGTAAAAAAAGAAGTATCTTCAATTTTTATAGGATCCTTTTATTTTTCTTCTTCGTCGAGTTTTCTTCAACAGGCTGATTTTAGTATTGCTGTTGACGATGTCAAGAAGAGAAAAAGTTTTTTTTTGCTCCCACTGGATGGAATGTAATATCGGTATGCATGTTTTCATTTCGTTGCATGCATGCCTACATGCACACTTGCATGACGATATTTTTTGGGACTTTTTCTTCAGCCCATCAAATTGAATTCACACATAATAGCCATGTCAAGTTTGGAGCGATGTGTCTTGCTGTCTCCTTCACTTTTTCTCGTCCTTTCTTATAACCAACTCCTAAACAATAAGCTGCAACATATTATAAGAAGAAAAAAACTTACACTTTTACTATTATACTTGGACATAAACTTTCCTGTACCATCAGCATGCTCATTATTATGTCGCTTTTCGAAAAAAAAATAGTATCTTACACGCTTGGTCTTAAAGACTGTGCCGTGCAGTACGGACTTTTATATGTGCAGTACGTGTAGAGTTCAAGATGAGTAATATTTTTTAAGTGAAAAAAAATAAAGAAAATGTTGATGTGTTGCTTGACGCTATTATTATGGCTTAGCCAACACCTTTTATACCTGGTACGTGAAACACATTGTTATAAACTTTGGGCTCTCATCATCAACATCATCACATCCACATCGCATACTGTCTGTTTATACCTGTCTTTTAGTGTCTTTTTTACTAGATTTTTTTCTGCTTTCAACATTTTTCTATCCGTCTCCTCTCCTGTCTCATGTTTAATGGTTATAAATGCAATAGACAGAGAGAGAAATATATGTTGTTGTTGATGCATAAGTGAAGGGATGCCATTACCGATTTTTTTTAAGAAAAAAAGACAAACATCTTTTCAAGTTTTTTTTCCATAATGTGCGACGGGATGTTTTGGCAGTTAACTATCAATTTTTATTTTTTGTGAAGTTTTAAAGGGTGGAAGAGGGAGATGCGGCACTGGGGAGAGGAGAAATAAATGATTTTAAGCTGTGAAAGAAACAATTGATCATGGGAACCTGCTAAGAAAGGTATTTTAATAAATGTTTATATGAGCTTCACCTTTTACCTTCGAGGATGTTGATTATGACTATGGCCATATACCACTACTGGGAAGGGAGTGAAGATGGCCATGGCCAGGAAGATGATGATGATTACAAAGCGTGTTATTTACTGTTTATGCTGCAATGATGATGATGTGTTGGGAACTTGGGAAGGGGAGTATTTATCTACTTCATGATGATTTTGACGGGGCTTATAATTTTTCAGATTATGGACTGGACGACGAGTCTTCGGTGCTTACTGGGAAAGGTCATTTTTATAGAAAGGTTTTTTTTATCAAATAAATTATGAGGCTAGTTGAGAGGGAAAAGATGAATTTACACCGCAGTTATAATTGTGTACCTTGTTAGTGGAGAAAATAAGTCTAGAATATTATTAAAATTGGGCTGACGCTGACACTTGTAATTAAGTACTAGGATTTGATTTAAGTTCGATTGCTTCTGCTCAGATCATTCACAAAAGGAGAGTGAAGTTTTGAAAAAGGAACGCATCTTCAAACTCTTATCATTGGTTAGATGTGAAATTTTAACCTGTAAACTCTCAGTTTCCGTTTCACTTTCATCAATGGGATTTAGTCATCTAAATTAGCAAATTGCTGCAATAATTAAGCCACCTGGGAAAATATACAACGATTAAACCCATCAACGCTTTCTCCGAATTGTAGAATTTTATGATACGTATTATTGAATTGAAATTATCAAGTATAATAATACATTACGTTCCTCCCCTCCTTGTTAACAACAAGCCTTTTTGTATTCATACATTACGCAAGCTAAAAAACAACGTTGTACATAACCACCCAACCTCAAACTTTTCTCCACAGAGAAACCACACACATATCAAAACAATCCCTCCTCTGCACGTAAACATTACGTCGGAATATTGACCAATTTGCTATTGTAATTCCACATCATTAACATGATGATTATGCACATAATATTGAAAATATATGGGATCCCGTCATTATCATACCTTGATAATGATGATACCATTTAGAGCACATTGTTTCATTTTTTTCGTGCTTTATAATATTGTTCCTCCATTTACCCACCCGTAGCTAACATTTCATGTACTTTTCCTTATCCGAACAACTCATCTTTCGGTTTCAACATGCATGGCTGACTCCATAATGGATACAAGCAAAAAATATTCTTTATTTCACATCATAATCATAATCACGGCATATCATCATCATCATCCTCACCAGAAAACCTGCCAACCCTACCAAAACATAAAAGCATTCCAAAAATCTCGCACCACACACTCCTGAGTTATGAGCTGTTGTTCCATATCGAATATCAAATTCCATCGAGAAATGAGCCAAAAAGAAAGAAGGAACGAGGGAAAAGCTTGAGACGAAAATGGGAGATAAGCGAAACTGAAACAGATCCACATCCACAACAACAGAGAAAAAATATATAACTCTCAAGAACACAAAAAAAAATTTAATAGCATCTCTGATTACAGCTTGTAAGGAAATTGGCAACGAGGAAAAAAATCAGAACTTTATTAGCTGTACTTTATGTATCCCCCATATTCTATTTAGCTTTTTTCTTCATATATTTTTTTACCCGAGTAGATTTTGTGTTTCGAATCATATCATAATCATGATACTTATTATTTTCCTTATATCATTTCATCATTTCATACAGTTTTTTGCCAACACCACCAACCAGTACCTGAGACCAGAAGGATGGGATATCCATTCATTTCTTTTCTACCCGACACGATGTGTTTTTTCGTATGCTCGCTCATCTATGCAAAACATGTGATGTACTGCTGTAGTCCATAAAAAAGGGGGAGAAAATTGTAATAAGGCTTCTCTCAAAAGAGAAAAAAAGAGGAAGAAAAAATAACGAATGAATCTAGTTGGGATTATCATCCTCATCATCATTTTCAGTGCATATTTGTAACATTCTCCCAAAAATACATGTTAAAAAAAGGTACACTATCATAATGGTATCTTCATTTTGATAATGTGTTTTTGGTGGAGCCGGTGGAGGTGGATTTTCAAACCCTCATTGAGGTATATGTTTTGTTATAAATTGCACCTTCTTTTAGGACAAGGATACTCTGCTACCTTCCTGAAAATTGGGAAGGGATCTCTATTTCAGATCTTTAAAAAATGTGTTCCTTTTCTATGAAGTGGTGGTGATGATGATGATGTTGCGATGTGATGGGAATGACCGATGAAAAATGGGCAACAGAAAAAGGGAATTGCTTCAAACGTATATTTTTCAAAAAGGGAGAGAAAAATGAATGAACTGCGACACGACAATGAAGCGAAGGAATTTTTCAGAAGGGATTCTAAAAATGAAAGAACTGAAAGACGGTGTGAGTGAGTGAGTGGGCTCCACCTCATAAAAACGATGCAAATATAATCAACCATCACACGTAATAACACATTACATTACATTGTTAGTTTTCGAGTGTGTAGCTCGTTTCGAAAACTACAAAAAGAAAATTCCTGTAATCTTGTTCATTCATCAGCCAACAAAACAAACCACCATACAAACTACCACCACCGCCATACCATCATTAAACACAGGTTTAAATGCGTGCTTCATGGTTGATGAAGAAGAAGTGGACGCAGAGGGGAAAAAGAATGCTGCTGCTGATGATGATGATATTTGGCCAAGTAATAATTCATTCAAAAAACACGACACTGATCCAGTTAAGTCTTTTGCTAATGCTTAGAATGAAAGAGAGAGAGACCGAGAATGAGAAAAGAAGCAAAAAAACGGGGCAATAACAAAACAAGCTTTTAGGTATTTAGCAATGTTCTTTTCCGACTCGTTTATGAACTTTATTACCTGCAATGAATGTAAAAAGCGCTGTGCTGGTGGAGGCAAAGAGTGCTTCATCTTCCAACAATAGAATAGAATCTTTGTGTTTCGCATTTCCCACGATCTCATATCGCAATCTAGAATCATATCAAATATGAGTGCCTATACAAGCTAAATTGGCGGAGAAAAGCATGAAGTATTTTTAAAGGAAATTAGAAATATAAAAAATAATACATTTTATTGCTAATAATTTTGATGATACATATCATAAAATTGCATGAATGGTTATGTGTTGTGTTATGTTTGACTGAATCTTTGGCAAAGTTAAAAATTTTAAATACATATGAAACGAATAAAATACGGAGCCATTTTTTTGAAGAAAAACTTTCCCGGCTCACTTTCCAAGAAAATTATTACTACCACTACCACTACCGCATTTAATGGACATGAGGCTTGCCGGGAGCTAAATAAATCTTTTGTGTTTACAACGAACCCGCTCGCTACACAGCCAAAAAGGCGTTGGGCAGTGCCTACAAAACTTAGCTGGAGAATGACTTCACAATACCAAGAAATGATCAGTGAAGGAAGACGAAAAGGAAGTCCAAGCCAAACTAATGTTATTTCGGTGGAAAATGAAGTGAAGAAGTACCAAAAACCCTGGCGAAAAGTATTAAGCTATTTTTCCTCCCAACTTCAATTTTCAAAGTTTTTTCTCAACTCTTTCTTTTCCAGTGAAATGCCCGCAACTGTTATGTAAGTCCAGTCCAGCCAAACCAAGTCAATCCGGCCCCCGCTTCAGTCCGTCCGAAGTCTGGAAAGAAAGTGAAGTAAAGTAAAATGCAATGATTTCCGAGTACACTTTCTTCCGCTGTTCATGTTCCCTGCTCAGTCACTTGTTCCCTTTTCTTTTTTCTTTTTCCGGCTCTCGGATGCTGATGCTGTTATTGTACCCACCCGCCTGTTGAAAGATATAGTGGGAAGAGTGAAATGGAATGGAAAAAAGAATAAGACTGAAATATCTACAAATTCATTCTTCTCTTTATCTCTCCGTTTTCTCACTCGCACTCCTTTTCCATTGCAGTTTTCTTTAGTTTAGTTTTTATACTTGGCTTTTGGCAATTGGCAACCACTTTACTTCATTGCTTTCTCGAGAGAAAAATAACGCTCAAAGATGTAAGTGATGACTGGTGAAGGAAAAGAAGAGTACCTTACATATGAGATGAGTGCTGGTAAAGTTGCCTCTTCTCCTTTTCTGCTTGTAAGTCGAAGTTCTCTTGAAACTTGAAACAAGGACGAGTGCACATTCTTTTCCAGAAACTTGATATGATATAAATATAGGTAAGTATTAAGCTAGTTTATGATCATATACGAAAGAAATCAAGGCTGTTTTTTGTATAATCTCATACTCCACGGCAGGGCAAACACGTAAGAACACATTTTATTGCAGTAGAATTGTACTACCGAAACGTACAAGTGTACTTGCTTTTCTCCTATTTTTTCAAATGATCCCATCTTAAACGATAGACTACAACTTACTTTAATATTAAATCTAACAATTCAATTACATAATAAAAAGCAATGCAGTTTTAAATTGCTATATTGCAAGTAGTAATTCTAGACAAGATGGATGAGTTGTAATGAAATATATATGTGCTCGGGCTAGCATATCATGTCACATTTCATATCGCGGCAATAATTCCTAATTGCAATACTAACATAGCCATTGAAATAAAATGACAAATAATTCATGTGAAAATCGCAATAATTTTTCTTAGTTTCTAAGTTTATTTATGAATCTCGTTTGTATTTTAAAGACACTGCCATTAGTGCCATTTGATTTAAAAGGCATCAATTTTTCTCAATATTCTTCGGAACAAGCTTGAGGAGTAATTTCAGTTATTTGATTGGTTTAGCTCTACGCGGACTAAATGGTGAAAGTAGTTGAGCTTTGGTGCTTAGGTATCTAATCTTCATTACCAAAAGCCAGAATAAAGCCGGGAGGCTGAGCGAAGCTGCATGAGAATTCGAGGCTAATGAAGCAGATTTTTGGGAGGAAACTATCCAATTTCTTGAAGTTATCACGATCAACTATAAATAATTTTAGTCAAGGATGGAGATACTGATCCTGAAATAACTTAAAGTTGAGGAACCGAGTTGAATGCTGCAAGCAAATAAGCAGGAATAAAATATTTTTATCACATTTTTTGTTAGATCGGCGGACCACAGTCAATTCAAGTAATATCTGCTTTCCTATTTTTTTTACGTATTTGTATCTGTAGATCTGGAAGATATTTGAAAATACAAATTGAATTGAATCAAAATGGATATTCCCATTTCCAAAAAAGCAATTGGCCATAATTGCCATAAAAGGTGAAAGGAGTCAAGCAAAAGCCCACCTGAAGACATCACCACCACATCGTACCATTTTATATTTATGTCCTTATAAAGTCTTTCCTAGGATTCCAACAATAACCCAAACGAATTGCAATTTTCATTCTGAAAAACCAATTGTCTCCTTAATGTTCAGTAATTAAATCCACGTTCCCTGTCTAGCGCCAACGTGAAGTCATATAATACCCCGAAAAAATGCTGAATTGAGTCATAACCATAATAAAGCACCAACCAGCACAATACATTGCAATACAATCTTACAAGATTGTTTGCCGACTTGCCTTGTCCTTCTTGTCTGCTCTTGGTTGTGGTTTCTGGGTTGAGGAGGAAAACGGCATCTACATGACAATCAGAGAAGATGCCCATACCATACCCCAGTGCAATTGTACTTTGCCCCAGACTTTATGATGACAATAATGACATTTCATTCTTGTTGTCTCTTTAGCTGTCCCCAGCAAAGTGAAATATTTTCCTCAACTTTGACTTTTACTTCTTAATCCCAAACCATAATAAAAAGGATTTAGTCCGCACATATCCAACAACCACGCACAGTCATATATATTCTTACATATACGCATCCATTTCATTTACTAAGATATCATCATCAAACACAGCTTGTTTTTCTCTTTTGTCTCTTAATTTTCGGTAAGTCTATTGTCCCTTCTTTCTATAATCAACATGGTCATAACGCTACAATTTTATATGGCAAAATATAGTTAGTCATCTATACATAGCTAACTACGGAGATGAATTTATATTAGCCCCATATCAAGGCAAAGCTACATTTCCTTTCCAAATTACGTTCATAAACAAGCCTGGCATCTACAAAGTAGAAAATCGTTTGTCCATTCACTTCCTACCATAAAGACAGCTATAGAGGAAGACGCATCTTCTCATCTCATTTTGTCCTGGTTGTTCCTATCATGTTACCTAATTTGTAGGAAAGAAGCAAAACTAGCATTCCTCCTACATATCACTTTCCTCCTCTTCCCATTCATTCTTCTATACATATCTCTGTCTTCCGTCTCATCTTCTCCTCCATCTTATTTACCCCCTTTTCCGTGATCTTCTGTCGTCAGACGGTTGCCTTCAGAATGAAATATCTTTCTGTTAATTTTGTGGTGGTGGTGTTGTTGTTGTCATTGCTGTTGTTTGGTAAAGGATGTCACTCTTCCTTCTCATTTTCGAAGATCTGAGAACAATGAGTGCAATCTGCACTAAATAGGCAGCGGTGCAGCACAAGGCCCAAGTCACATCACAAGACATAACAGCATAGGAGGGGCGAGACATGACATTCTGGTGGAAAAAAGGGGTAAAAATCGGATGTGCTTATGTGCTAAAAGGAACTATCAACAAAACACCAGCAGACCAGCAAAAGGAACACATATTTTCCTTCATGTTTTTTTTTCTTCTCCTTTTTGTCTTGTTTGTTTTTCTCTTATCCCATCTTTTACAATTCATTCTTTTCCTGCCCCTTCCGTCTTTTCCGTGTTTTTGTTTGTTTTTTGATTACATTTTAATGCCCATTCATTCATTTCATTCTTTACACTATCTTTCCCTTCTACTCTTTTGTTTGGACCGTGAGCGTTGCGTTCCCCATTTTTGGTCGGCATTTTCTCCCTTTCTGGATCATGTTGATAATGTTTGTTCAAAGAAGAATGCTCAGTTTTTTTTGTCGTAATCCCCTCTTGAAAAGGGAAACATGGAGTGAAGTCTGAAGTGATGATGAAACATCAAGATATAGAGAGTGCTAATTGAAATGACAGGGGGACGCGGACGCGAGGACGGACATGGTGACTAAGACTTTGGCTTTCCCTCGAGAGATAATAGATCACTGGTCATTATAAACTCTGGCTGTATTCACCATGTCGGCATCAACTGTTACGGTTGTGCCAATTAATTGATAATTTTCACTCGTTCGTCTTTTCACCAACCACACCATAATAATGAGAACGTGTACAAAGACTAATATGGAAGTGATATGGGACTGGGAGCAGGTGCTACTTTGATCCAAGTTGGGTGTTGATACCATCTAATAAATGCCACATATGGTAACGTGTGGTAAATTGAGATAGGAATGGTAAATCGTTATGAATGGATTAACGCTCCAGTCCAGAAGCAAAAAAAAATGGGAAAGCAAGTCATTTTCTAAAATGGTGACGGTGGTCGCATGTTCATTTACAATTTACGTAAATAAATAAATAGCAGGTACATATTGATGCTGTTGATGATGATGATGATGAATATAACGATTATCCCTTCTGTCCAAAAAATATTTCCATTTCTTAAATTAAACTCTTGCCTAATTAGAAAATTTGTATTCTTCCAGTCATCCACCCACCACCACCACATAAAAATAAGGTTATGTAATGATCATTCTCATCATCATCAATAACGAAAACGAAAGTGTAGGGGAGGAGGTGGAAGGTACAAAAGGAAGAAAATAATCCTTTTCCCTTTGATTAAAAAATAAATTAGGCTTGTCCATCAACTCCCATTCATTCATGGATTCCCTTCCAACCGATGCAACAACCCAGCCAACGAAAGAAATTTTATAGACTACCTTATTTCACTTTTAATCAATCAGTCAGAGATTAAACAATGCTGAATCAATTTTTCAATTAAAACCCCTCTCAAGACCACTAAGGATGTTTTGATGATGATTATGATGATGCTCCCCCCACCTCAATAAAGTTCTCTTTTTATCGCTTGCCTATTTTAATCAACTCCTGTCATTTCATTGAAAAAACAAAAAAGAGGTTCTTGTATATTCCCCGTATTGATGAGCTTCGAAAAACGGTTGTTGTTTTTCTCTTGTTTGAATCGTATCCATTTAAAAGGGGGAGAGAGTGAATCATCCTCATTCTGATCATCTTCTGCCCATCAGTTTCCATCAATTCAACTTTTCTGGTTGAATCATTTGTCTTTTTACTCAAGAGTTTTACTCACACTCATGCTCGTAATGAAAACCCAATTCTGTTTTTTCCTCTTCTTTCTTCACTCCAGTTCATTCATCATGGATGATGTGTTCCTTTCGTATTAAGCTCTGATCGTCGTAGTAAAAGAAACGTCCGTTGATTGACGTTTTTATCTCTTGATGAGCCGTCTTTAATGTGATTCACTGCCAATTTGTTTATCTTCAACTGATACCGTATTTTTCCTTTAACTCTTGCCTAAGCTGACGCTGACACTCTGGTCCTCTCTCTCTAAGGTGGTGTGTTGATGATAAAATGATAATAATCACGATGATTTGTATGTGCATCTCATTTGGCAAGAGAGAAATTTATGTTGTTTTTTTGTACAGGAGCGCAAAAGCAGATCTAGACTCGTCGTCATCATCCCATCACCATCATCATCTGACAACAATGCAGAATCACCTTCAATAAAATAAAAAATGCAGATCGCTTGCTATAAAAAATATTTTTCATGTAGATGAATTAGCGTAATGAAATTTTACGTGGACTTAATATACCTTGGGCAAGAAAAAATGCTAAACTGGTAGTAACACCTTTTCCCTATCATCATTCGCACATTCACATATTAACACATGGAGTGAAAAAGAAAAATGATTTTGGACTTGACTGGTCTAGTTGCATTTTTATTCAGCCAGGATAGGATCCCAATTTTTTTAATTCTTGGCAAGGGGCAATGGAAACAATGCAAAGTGAAAAGAATTATTAGCGTTGACCGGTTATCATATCAATTGAAAAATATCATCATCATCCCTACTACCACCACCACCATTGTTGTTCATGTCAGAAAAAAAAGCGAATCGTAACTTTATACCAATCTTTTTCTTCTTGATTTTTTTTACAAAAGATATTATTATAATGAGCTGTGCAGCAAGCAAACTACATTAAACCATACTATTTTTGCAAATGAAGAAGATAATGACGCAGCTGTGAAAACAATTTTTTTTATATTCTTTGGTTATGGTCCTAAAAAATTTTTATTCTCTATCCCGACTTGACACCAACCAATTCACAATTTTTTTCCTTCCCCTCCACTTTCGTCGTCTTTCAGTTGATCGTCCCAGGTCTCAGTTTTCGCATTTTGTTTTCCTTCGTGTAAGAAACTGTGTATCTATCTGTTTTCGCCACGCTAAATCTTGTACCGCTTGTTTTTTTCCTCCCTTCATTGCCCTGCCGTGTAGAGCGATTGCGATAAGGCAGGTAGTAAGATAGCAGTGTAGTTTAATGTTATTAGTACAAATACGAGGGTAATATATAACAATAGATAAAAACAAGACAGAAACTGATGATGCCCCTCTCTGATGAGGATAATGATGACGATGACGACTGGAGAGAGGTTGATAATGACTGCCAGATGTGTCTCTCTTTTACAGCCTTCTTTTATTCAGACTATATCTCTCCACACAGGGATTACAATACCAACCAAGTAGTTCAGGTAATTCAATTCAACGTGCATATCAAGCTCATTCAATATGTCTTGAAAAAACGGTGAAGCAAAAAAGTTGCCGTTCTCTTTCGCATTTTCTTCGATCCAATTCCCATTATCATCTCTTGCAGTCAAGTCAAAGCGAGCAAATTTCGGAAGGGGGCAGGCAACAGGCGAAATCAAACAGAAGCATGCATAGCAGCAGGGCTTAAATCTGAAAAGAAGGGAAAGATATATCTGCCGAGAAATAAAGAAACAAGATGATTATAAACCTAGTACTAATAATTGGATTGATATTATTATTACCAAGAAAACTTGCGATATAGGAGCAAACACTGTATCAGGCATGGAGTCATTCCTATACCTACCTGCTTGCCTGTCCTGACAGGGTAGAATCTTTTTTCAGTTTCTGGCAGCCGGTCCTCCTCTACAATTTTACCTCGACCCTGAACAAAAGTCGTTCCATTCCGTTTGTATGCATATTAGCGAATATTATTTCTTGTCGGCAGGGATTGAGCAAGTTAAAGATGCTCGTTTTCAATCGTTTGCCTCAACCCATTCAAATACGTAATACGAAAATGGGGTATCACGAATCACTTGCAATCAACTTAATTTGAGAGTCAGGTCCAAATAATGTAGGAATTAAATATGCAGGAGCTACTACCACCACCATTATCATTATCATCTTCCTCATGAATGGAGTGTTGAAAACAAATAATACCACCAGGATCACAAAAAATCCGCATCGTTCCGACTTGGACATTAGCATGTGATTGTGATTATTGATCATGAGGATCATTGTATTTTGCATTGTTATTTGCAGTTGGCCGAATAACAAAAATGCATTTTTTATTGTTATTAAGGATTTTAAATAGTGGTCGGGGTTTCTTCTCCTTTTCAACACTCTTCTGCTTTGCATATAAACTGCATCCAGTTCAAGGAGTTCAACTTTTCAGAGACTTTTAAAAAAGCAAAGCACACGCACATCCACATGAAAGAAAAAGCTGTGCATATTGGTTTCTTCTTCATTATTTATATTTTTGAGATTTGATAATTTAACAAAGCACACATGATTTACTTTTTTGCATCCCATGAATCATTATTATTATCAGTGGAGGTTCATTCATGTATGAAAAATAATGAGAATCACCTTTCTTCCTTCTTTTGATTGAAAGATTCTTGTCACGTTACACTTGTTAGCTGAAAATTAATCCGTTTTTCTCACATGTATCAACATGCCATGAATGCACCTTATCTTGAGTAACACGAATTGATATATAATATTGATTGTTTACTGCTCTTTTATTGTTATAGCTTGTTAGTATTTAATTTGGGGTAAGCTGAGCAAACACGTATAAAATCTGCCTAACAAGCAGCAATGATAATTTACATCGTGTCCACCCGATGAAAATGGATGATATCCAATAAAAAGTATGATGTATTGAGGAAGGAAGGCTAAGCGATATGAAGTGAAGTGAAACAGAGTTTGTTCCTGTTACTATCATATCACGAGGGGGAAATAATTTACGTAAATAAATTGATGTGTGTGAAACTGCCTTAATCAATCATCTTTGAGCGAATAAGGAGATTTTTAATCAAACACAGAATGGGTGGTGTTGATAGGGATGATAATTTTATCTTTGCTTCCAACGCACCCTTTCCTGAAAAAAAAATATGCGAGAGCAGTCAGGAGAAGGAAAGGGATCATTGCATATTTGGCCAGCTAGAGATTGGATTTGATTTCATTGCTGGTTTGGTCAGAGTTTTCAGGCTATAAGGTTGAGATTGGGATGGCAGAAAAGGTGAAAAAATGATACATAGCTTGTTAGTGGTAATTTTCATTTCGCAGTATTTATTAAAGCTGAAGTTGATTGAATTGGAATGGCAGGGGATGAATGAATTAATGCATGAAGAAAGGTGAAACAATGGAATGAAGAAAAAAGATGAATGAACAATTAAAGCGGAAAAAAATGAGAGCAGTTTTTTTTGCATTGCACTAGTGCATCAACCGAATGTGCACAGATTTTATTAAAGCAGGTAGGAGAGAGTTTACCTGATAATATAATATGTGACTCTGACTGTGATGGATTAGATTGCGCATATGTGATGGTGGTGGTCGGTCATCTAGC